>OZ010796.1:543591350-543891798 GCA_963932465.1 Maratus speciosus | reverse complement strand
AACAAGATAACAGTAATTTTTTAGCCTTTATTATTATTTATTTTATATCGAAATAAAATAAAAAATTGCTAAAAAGGTGCATTTAATGTCAGAAATATAAAAAGATGTTAATAAGATGTTGTTACGTAATAAAACAGTTTTAAAAACTTAAAAATCTCCAAGATTTCGTGCCGAGCGCTTTCGATCACTATTCGCTATTCGATCAGTAGGTGATCGAAAGCGCTAGGCATGAAATATTGGAAGTTTATAAAAACTATTTTATTATGTAATAACATCTTATTAATATCTTTTTATATTTATGACATTAAATGCACCTTTTTAGCAAGTTTTAATTTTATTTCGATATAGTTTTCAAGGTGAATGCGACATTCTAACGGTATATGTTTTTGTTTTCATATATATACATTTTGTATTTATTTTATTTTATTTATTATTATTATTATTATTTGTAGATATACGTTTGCATCTTCCTCGCCCCCCCCCCCCCCCCAGCCCTGCAATGTTTGTTTACTTTGAGTTTTTTTTTTTTTTTTTTTTTTTTTTTTTTTTTTGTATACTATGAGACATCTTTTAAAAACTAAGAGCTCTATAAGTGTTATCTTTATGTCTACTTATATCATTGTTTTAATAACATTATTATATAATACATTCTGTTATACATGTGTAAGATACAAATTTAGCACCATAAAGCAAAATAATAAATAAAATAGGAAAATACACCGAAAAAAGCAATAAATCGTAAATTTTAAACTATTGTAACTCATTGTAAAGAATTTTCCTTATGTGAATTTCAAATGTACTGCGTAATATAACATACATTGACAACATTCAAAATATCTAATTTCAGCATCTAGTGCTAATTACTTCTTATTGTTCGATAATTATCAAAAGCAAAATGCGATCTGCTGCTTTTGAATGCTGCGACAATAGTAAGCAAACTCTTGGAATATTTTATGGATCAATAAAGAAGTGTATCCAGCTTACACACAATAAATGATTTAAAAATTACATATAAAAAATGTAAAGAAATGCGCGTAAAAAACTAGCATCTATGAAATGTGAATAACTCCGACGGTAAATCGGACCATAAGTCGTAAAATTGTTTTTGAAATTTTAATAAACTATAATAATACATTAAATAAATAAAAACATTTAAATTAGTACAAAAAGCGCACTTAAACCTTTTAGACAATTAAAAAATATTGTATAATTTAGATTAGTAAGGTATGTTAAAATACAAATAACGGAAAAAATGAAATTGCGAAAAATATATAATAGCAAAGCAAAACATATCTCAAAAATATTGATTTTTTTTTTTTTTTTAATCTGGTACTTTGACACATAAGTAAATAATAACTAAGTCCTATGATGGAAAAAAGAAAAGAAAAATAATAATTTTTTCAAATTTAAATTGGAAATATTCTCTTTTGTTATAATTTAAGACAAAATATTTAACCCTTATACAAATGATTCAAAGCTACTGTCAGTCAACGTTTATATATATGTACGCAAATACAAAATTTGTATCTTACATTATATAAGAGAACTGCCTATTTGATACAGTTATTAAATCAATGATACGAATAAACATAAAAATAAAACTTACTCTGATTTTTTTAAAATATGTAATCCAGAATTGTATATAAGTATCCAAAATCGCCATTTTGAATTCATAATAGGCACATATTCACACCGACGCTAACATTCGTACGACACTACTTTGCTTTGGCTTGACAGTGTGCCTGTAGGGCAGGTATCTCATCTGGAATGCAGTCCAGGCGGTTTTGCCATTGTTGAAATAACAGCAGTTTACTGTAAATCGATACGGAAGTTAATAAAACGCTGTATTTTAGCGATTCACAGCCAAATCAGCTGTAATTTTTACCGTTTTCTTTTACTGTGTAGCTGGTATTGTTCAGAAACTATGTCATTGAGCTGTTTTTTCCATTTTTTTGCAAACACAATATATCTTTCAGAAAAGAGTGTCAAAGTGGGCGTTTTGAACTGAATTTCCTCATGAAGGAAGAAAGAGCACTCAAGAGTGGGCGAAAAACAAATTTGCCATGTGATCGAATTCTCTTACAACTCAATAGGTAATGGATGGATCAAAAAATGGTAAAACAGTTCAATTCCAAATCGCTTCCATGGCCAGACTTTTCAATTTTATATCTTTCCATTAAAAAATGAATTTGTAAACATGTCAAAACGTTTTCCGCTTGTTGAGCAGAGCAGTTAAGAACAGCCTTAATTTACAGTAGTCAACTTATGTCAGATTACTGTTTTATATTAGCAGTTTTGTTGTTATATTCCAATATAAAGTCTTCATTGTTGTTTTTCATAGATGAAAAAAATGTCAGAAAAAAAAAATTCCCAAAAATATAATCAACAAATTTTGTTACTATGAAAAGAAGCTTTCTCTATATTTTAGCATCGTTAAACTGAATAAATTACACACACTCATTCAGACGGAAATTTCTAAATATAGCCTGAAGCTCGCAGTTTAGGAAAAAACGGGCTTCAATAAATCTTTAAATTTTTAGACCAATTAAAGCCTTTACATTAAACAAAACTTTTTGACCCCATGATGGGTGTAAATATCATAAGACAACTTCATTATAAATGATAATATAAGTGAATATAAGCTCATATATCTACATTGTTAATTTTTCTGAACATTTTTGCACACTCAACATTATTTGTGAAATGTTTTGAAGTACACAGGAAATGTTTTTTGACTTGTGCTTCACTATAACCACAATCTAAGGATTTTGTCAATAAAGTTACAATTGCAAAAAATTTTTCAAAGTTATAAGCAGAATATTTTCCAACATCAGATATCATGAGCCACTAAATAAATCCAACAAAGCTGGTAATTATGATAAAGCTAATAATTTAGATTCTGGTAAAAATAAGTTCAACCATGAACAACCACGCATCATCATAACATAAATAATAAATTAAACTTATATTTCATTACAAGTATTAACCCCTTAGTGATCAGATGGAAGGAAATCTTAAAAATGTACCTGTTAAATATTGCACTTAATAAAAAGAAACAAATTTTATTCAGCATAATAAACTCTGTCATTGTGTTTATTGGTATAATCAAAAGGGGTTAAAAAACTAGTTTTACTTTTCTAAAATTCTCTTTAAATCCCATTATACTTGTTTCATAAGAAAATATCTTAAACAACACACCTAGACCACAATTTCTATACACAAATAACTTTTTATTACATACAGATAATTTCTACAATTTTATTTCGAAACCCATTCATAATCAGCAACTCCTTTTAATAATGTTGAAACCTTGGCATTAAATACTTGATGTTTTTTTTTTACAGCCTTGCTGACTTTGGTGCCAGAAACTGGATTTATATTAAGAAAACTCCTGCAAAGAAAAAATTAAAAATCTCACAAAACTTGTAGATAACAATAACAAAAAAGCATACATTGGTGAATCAAATTTCATTAAAATAAAAATGTACCAAACTTCACTATCTTATTATCGTTATTTCACTTTGAGTCCTGTGAACAAGAAATAAAGGGGGTGGGGGGTTTACAATTTTGGTGTCACTTCTAGTCCTACAGACCCGAGGAATCTGAGGAGGAAATCATGTATACTGGACACTTTTGACTTGGGTTGCCAGATATATTAAAAAAATAACAACAATTTATTTTATAGATTTATTATTACATATAATTGGTTTAACTTCAAACTGTCTAACAAAAAATCTACAGTCAGAGTCGGCTTGATTTTTAATGACTCTGAACTCTGCAGCCTTGTTTCGTTCATTATTTCAATATCTTACTAAAGGTTTTTTTTTCCCTCCAAAACTATTTTCATATTTAAAAATCATTCAATGTGAAAAAAGTTAAATTAATCAAAAAGTAAAATGTAAGTTAAACTTTCATTGAAAAATTATAAATGCATTTGTAAAAATACTTTAAAAAATATAAAAATTTTGTTTGATAATGCAGAATGACTAATTTCCTGGCCATTATGTGCTTTGTCCATTAGACCTTATTTTCAAATCTCAAATTTATGATTTTACATGAATCTAAATTTAAGGTTCAGGGTTCGTATGCATTTCGCGACATGAAATTCAAGGACTTTTAAGAACTAAGACGAAAAAATTTGAAGAACCTAAGGATTGAATAAACTAATGAAATATAATACACAAGTTTGAATTTGAAGTTTCATTTTCTGTAAACACATACAATAAATATAAGCACTTGGGATGCACCGAATATTCGGTATCTATTCGGTATTCGGCCATGTTACCGAATATTCGGTTTGGCCGAATATTAAATTATTTGGTATGCCGAATATTGAAATATTAGGCTGAACCGAAAACTTAAAAACTTTTAAAACAGTTTTTGGACGGAGTCCCCAGATTAATGCTGTTGATTAAATATTTCCATTATGAAGCAATCTGTTTAAAGTTTTAGATACATAATAAAACATGATGATAAGTATTTAAGAAAAAGGATACCGCGTCGAATACCACTATTTTCTAACAGTAATTTTTGTAAAAATGTCAAATTCTTGCTGGAACTGTTTGAAACTATGAGACATGATATAAATTTATAAAAAAGTCACTTTTGGGGGGGGGGGGGGGGGAGAAACAAAATCAGGAAATATAACAAATTCTAGATTGATCTGTTTGAAACTTTAAGATAGTTTATGACACATGATATGACACTATTTACAAATAGTAATTTTTGCAAGAACCTTAAATTCCTGCTTTAAAGCACCCCCACTTCGAGTAACATATCTACTGATAGGTTATTTAATGGAGTTTCATTCATATACAGTTTTGTTAAGAATGAAGTGTGCTCTCTGGTGTTGGAATGTGGAACTAATATAATGCAAATTCGTTAAAATTAGGAAATCTAACAGTGAACACATATTAAAAAATTATACCAAGAATGGCACATTGGGATGGGGAGGGGGGAACACAAACAATATCAGGAAATATATTAGGCCGATGTAATAGAAATTTAATATAGTTTACAACACATGAATATCAAATACCACTATTTTCAAATCGTATTTTTCGCAAAAATGTTAAATTCTTGGTTTAAAGCAGTACCATCTCGACTAATATGTCTATGGATAGGTTGTTTAACATAGTTTTGTTAAGAATACAGGGTGTCGAGATTAAGGGAGGGCCCCGCTAGCAGGCGAAGCCAGCTAATTTACGACAGGGTTAGCAAGTTTTTGACGCATGACGGTTTTTACCATGGTTTTTACTGTCACGTCAAAAACCTCTTTGTCAAAAAAAGGCTCTAAGTATGTTTATCCATCCGAGAAAAACAAAAAAGAATTGCATTAAAATAATACGTGTGCATCTCTGTTAGAAGATTTCTACAATAATCTTAAGCTATTTGGCATATTCTACAAAGATTATATTTTTTCAAGAAATCCTATAACCCATAAGTATAAGATTAATAAATATGTTTAACTTTGGCAGAATGTAGTACACTGTTTAAAACTAAACAGCTTTCGCAGAAATTTCCTCAGAAGAAAGTTTTCTTAAAGTGTTAAATCCAAATTGTCATTGATTATTTTTATTTCTAAATAGCAATAAATGAAATAAAATATATTTTAATAGTTGAAAATTACACACATCTTTTGGGAGAAAGGAATAAGACTTGTTCTTCAAAGTTAAATCTTATAGAGATTAAAATTTGCAAATTATTATTAAACTTTAAACCATGTTAAAACCCAATTTTTAACTATATTTTTGTTAAGTAGTTTGTTTTAGTCTAATTATTTCCTTAAACTAAATAAATAAATATTATTTTTAAGTAGAAATGTAGATCCCTAAAGATCCATTAATTAAAAAGTTAACTGCATTAAAAAATAAATAAAATATTTAAGAATCTTTCTAAATTTAATAATAATTTTAAAGGTAAAAGATTTTACTCATACAGTCATATGTATGTAATAAAAATATGCTATGTGTTATTTCTTTCAATTCACTTTAAAAAATGCCTAAATAATTTTAAGTAAAATGTACACAGGACATAAATAGTTTGTCTTTATGGTAGCTTTAATAAATTTCAATTTAATCCCCTTCACGGCGAGCATCTTTTACAAAATTTTTAATCTTATCACTGGTATTTTAAAACAGAAATTTTTGACTAGATGAATTGAGAAAATGCCTTGATTAAATAAGGCAAAATTTACAATAAAAAATAACTGGTAGGAATAATCACGAGCGTATATGTGACACTCATCCCCAAGGGGTTAAAAATATTTCATGAGTCATGACTATTCAGGTATAAATTTATGTCTAAAAATATATAAGCTGAAATTGTCTGTTTTTTTATAAGGTTCATATAGAAATACATAAAGGTTCCTATAAATTCTATTTTGTTTTTTCTTTATTGTTTTGTTGTGTTAAATTTTAAGTCTAAAAGCTTTCATCTGAAATCAGGTCCTACAGGTTTGTATAAAAATTTTATTAATTTAAAATTTTAAGATTCTGCTTATTGAAGTGAAAACAAAAATTACCATAATTGCATTTATGAAATACATAAGGTATGCATTTTAAAATGTCATATCTAAAAATATTCAAATTTATTCAATGACCACTGTTCATGCTCGACATATATTGTCACACCATATAACAGCATTTTAGCATCTCTAAAATAATTTTAATGTATTTTATTAAAAATGTATATTGAATATTATTTAATAATCATAATAACCTTTTATTATCATTTAATATTATTAATGTTCATTGCTGTTAGTAAAATCTATATTAGTGGAGATTATGATAAATTCCTTTTACTCTTGTATTCTTAAATTTTTCCCATTTAGGAAATGCTCTTCTTTTAAATAAACTATAAATTTGGGGAAAACCAAAAATGATAGGTTTTTGACGGAATAAACTGGTAAAAACACGGTTTTTACCACTGTCATGTCAAAAACCAGTTTTTGACGTCAAAAACCCAACCCTGGTTTACGAGCCAAAATATAAATCAAATTTATAAATGTCAAAGACACAGAAAAGTTAAAATGGAATTTTACCTCTGAATAAATTCTAATGTTGAAGCAGCTGTGTGGGGGTATTCGACATTTAAACAATAAAAACATGCAAACAACATTAATACCCCACATTCGAAGTCTTTAATCTCATCGTTAACAACAATTGTGTCCACACACAACATGTAAGATGTTCCAGAATATTCTGTTTCACCTAAAATCAATGAAGTAAAGTTAAACCAAGAGACTCAAAATATAAATTACAACACAAATATATAATACAATATAGATATTAAAACAAAGAAAATTTAACAAATATGTTGTAAATAACTATCAAAAATTTAACGAATCTCACCAGCTCATTTCAGCAGAGATGTGAAATATGTGAGAAAAATGACTCACTCAGACTTAAGGATGGCTAATGTACTAGTGATGGTACTTGAGCTTGAGAGTATTCCTTTTATTCAGATTGCCTGATTGTTACCTCATTTTTAAGTAATAACAGTGTCCTTATTCAATAAAGGAAATATTTTTAAAAAGGCGATAGAAATCAAACAATCTGAATAGTAAAATAATTTACCCAACTGGCAACATTGCAACTATTGACACATTAGAGTTTAACCTTGAAGTATGCAACACGCATATCAAAATAAAATTTTAATTAAAATTCCTGTTTAATAAAATTCAGGTGGAATTTTGTCCACTGTTTAATTTATGGGGTTTTTCAGAGAAAACATTTTTTCCTCCACCTCTCCCTCCCCAGAAGGTTTGAGATTTTATGTTTTTTAAATGGACAAAACTTCAAATCATCCCAGTTCTCAAGTTTCTTCCAGAACTCTAAAATGCCCCCCCCCCCCCCCCCCCAGCCACAGTGTGTGGTGTGTTCCACAGAAGTCACTCCCGAAAAAAATGTCTGAATTCAATACTGATTTGTCTATTTATTAATCGGCTCTAGTCAAAACTGAAAATATTTTAAACATTACACTCTATCCAAATACTAATGTTCACTAGATTAATTTTAACACAATTATTCAAATTGGTAAACAAATCATATTAGATGTAAATTTCCAACTGGGCGAAAAATGTCCGGACCAGGATTCGAACCCGGGATCTCCTGGCTGAAGCCGCCAGTGCTCTGCCATCTGAGCTATCCCGGACGATTCTGGTCGAACCTTTTTCACCCAGCTAACCTTGAAGATTACAGCATCTGGTCTGAAACCTGGTTCAGCTCAACAGAATAAATCTCAGGTAATGGAACTCCAGAAATCGCTGGATACGAAGTAATGTTCAGTCAGGCAAAAATGCAACGTACATTAAATTTTATAAGCTGTAAAAGAATGTCAAAACTGCAAATGTGTGTAAAATATTGATATTCATGCAAATTGTAATAGAAAAATTAAGATAGAAGGTGTTATACAGAAACAACAGTTAAAATCCAATGAATCTTCAACCTTGAACAACTCATGAAGATTTCTTACGGTAGAACCCAAACAACGCATATTATGTTCATGCTTCATTTTTAGATAACTGAAATATGTTAAATTATTAATAATTAATGCGAGTCACACAAGATATTTCATTAATTGTCAGAGATATGTAAAAAATCTTCTGGTCTTTAAAAATGGACCTTTCACAAAATTTTTTGTCTTAAAACTGGATCTTTTCATGAAAATTCTCAACTTAAAACAGATCCTTCACAAAAATGTTCATCCCCAAAACAGAGGACCCTTGGCAAACTTCTTTGTCTTAAAAATATACTTTTCTCAAAATATTTCCATGCCCAAACTGAATTTAATCTGGATAGTATATAGTTCTAAAATAAGAAAAAAATCAAGTTTTTATGTTTAAAATTACATGTACATGTAATCTATCTCAAAGCGCCCCCCCCCCCAAAAAAAGGGGGGGGGGAACTGTCTTGCCTTTCAGCAACTCTAACTTTAATGGTTTGTGCCTAAATGAACTTGACTTGGATTCCACAGTAGGGTGGAGTGAAAAAGTATTTCCCCCCCCCACCCTCAACAAAAAACGGGTAAGGTGCCAAAAGCAACCAGGTAAAAGCTGTATTCAAAACAATTTGTTGTATGCCCCAATAGATGACAAAGTTATTTTTTACCGAAAGTTGTCAGTTTTGTTCCAGTTAGGCAGAATAAAGATATTGTTTAAATATGTTAAGTATTAATAATAAAGGTAATAACCAGCTCAATTTTTTTTTTTAATTTCAAATTGTATCTAAAATTTCGACTTTTGGACCAAAAGCTCAGACACAAGCTATTTTTTTTTCAGCTGTAAAATTGCACACAGTTAATGTACTAGCATAAAGGCAACTTTCAACACCTACCCGTTTTTGGTAAGAAAAATTTAATTTTTTTCACTCCACCCTATTCTACAGCCACAAGTTTTGGATGGTATTTCACAGGCTAAATTGAAATATAAGGCTTAAATGGGTACATTTAATTTAACGGTCAATAGTTAATAAACTGGCACTTGGTACAAAAATTGTTTCCAATATCCTTTTAAACCTTTTTTAAAAAGCATTTTTCACATTTCGACTCCGTTGGATTTCTTCTTGCTTGTGTAGTTACAGTTTTTGTATATACTATATACTAAAAAAATAGCACGCTAATCCTCCATGTCTAGACAAACATTTTTTTTTAAATTAATTGTCCAACAAATATGTAAAGTAATTTGCTACAGTGTAAGTTATAAGCTGTACTTAATTCAATATCAAACTGTATTATACAAATATTCAAACAAAAATATTTTTTTGTTATACATACAAATAAAAACGTACCACAAATAATCAAACAAGGCGCGCTGGGCAAATCTTTAATATTTTTCACTTCTTGAGGAGTTGTGCTATTCTATAAATAAAAATAATATACATATATACTCTCTTAAAACGAATGAGTGGATTTGCCTACTCAAGAATGAGCACTAAATTATTGGATCGTGAATGAGTTGATTTTTAAACGCTTCACTCAACTTGATTTAAGCTCTTATTCTTCTATTGTACTCAACGAGAGCGACCGCAAAACAGCTCAACTTGATTAGTGAGTTCGTTTCCTGCCGCTCTTTTGCGAGTCGTTCTCAGATTCGTTCGTCTCGTCTTATCGTGTCGCTGGCCTGCTTCAAGATGGACGCTGATGTGTAGATAAATAAGTAAACATTCAAGAGGTTTTCTTAATGAAGGAACGAAAGAATGTGTCTGTTTTACTCGGTAAGTTTTATAAAAGCATTTAATTTATCCTTACTTTTTAGTGGAATTGCATGTAATGATTTAATTTTATAATTTTTAATGCACGTTGTAACACACTCTGCATCACGCTGCAGGCAACTAATTTTTAGAAATGTTTCTATATTTTAAAATTATTCTGCCTTTTTATTTTTTACTTATTTATTTTTTTGTTTAAAATGTCCTGTTTATTACTTTGTTGAGAAATAAATAAATAAGCTGATCATAGCGTCATATAAAAGCAAGTGGCGGGGGAGGTGAAAATAATATAAGTTTACTTTTTCGTTTGACGAAACTTTTTGTCAGATATAAGATATAACAGTTCTAAGTATTTTGTAAAAATAATTTTTCAGATAATTCATATCAAACAAAATTACGTTTTATAATTTGTTGTAAATAATTTTGTGAAAAATTACTAGAATTCCTCCCTAAAAATTTTCCAAAGAATTGTTTCTTTCTCCATATATACAGAACTTTAATTCAAGGTTGGTATTCAGTTATACATTTTTTTCAATCTAATTATATTTTCAAAAGTCAATTACATTTCTTAGAAGTACAATAGTTTATTTCTATACAATACTATTTGTGTAAAAGAATTCAAATAATTACATAAACAGTGTTCTACTGCATCCATTCACCATCACTTTTCAGTAATTCCCTTTCCCTCTTCCGAGAGCTATGTTTTCCAATTTACCTTCCTGACAATAGTGGTAGCCGGGGTAAAATGAGTATATTTTTTATTATTATTTTACCACACAAAATTATTTGAAAAATTAAAAGTGTGAATGAAATGGTCACATATCTGGCAATATTTAAACTTGGTAAAAATAAACTAGCAGCATACTATTTTTTTTTTCTTACTGGTATGGTGAATTATTCATTTGTCCCTCATTTCAAGAGATTTAAATAAAAAGAATCCTTAAATATGATAATTTTGGTATAACCAATCACTAAATTCTTTTCTCAGTTATAAACATGGGTGCAAGACCTTCAGTCTTGGAAAGATTTTTGGCTGGTAGTAAATTATATTTTATATATTGAAATAATAGCAGTTTTACTAGCAAAAACTTTTCATTGCTCTTTTTTATTGTAAAAGATCCATTTTTAGCCATAAATCAAGACATTGAGATTGTCTAGCCCATCGCCAGTAGGTTATACTACCTAATATTCCGAAAAGTTTTCAGTCTTGACTTGGATGGACTTCTTGCACACGTGATTATAAAATCATTTTTATTGTTGTTTTTCTGTATCTTTTTCTCTCCCCCCCCCCCCTCCCAAAAAAAAAATATTTATGCTGCAGAGAAAATATTTCTGTTAAAGACTGTATATATACAGGGGTCGGTGCAGGCTTTTATTCTTGGGGCCCATTTAGTGAAAAGTAAGTTAATTTTGTGAATTTTATATTTTTATGAAAAATAACATTTTGCAACGAAAGTTGAAATCCAGTGAATCAAATTCGAACCAAGAATTTATGAACAAAAATATTCTTTAAATCCCCTTGCTACAGTTTTTGTTTTTCATGACCTGGCCTTATTTACAAATTACACATTTTAAAACACTTTATGAAAAAGAATGTTACAAAAGAGCCAATTTTATTAAAAGGAATTTTGCGAAGGGGCCTGTTTTATTAAGTTCATTTTTGTGAAGAGACCCATCTTATTAAATTTATTTTTCTGAAGGGGCCCTATTTTATTAAATAGATTTTTGTGAAGGGGCCCTACATAGGCCCCAAATTTTGCCTGGATCGACCCCTGATATATAATCTATTTTTGTAAAATCTTGTTTGATTTCATTTGTTAAATGCTTTATTATTACAAAAAGTTTGTCTATCTATATACATATTTATTAAATAAGAAAAGCAACCAAGTATGCTAAAAATCCACATAAAAAATTGGGCAATTTAGTCATAAACAAAGAAAAAAAATTATAATTTGTGTCGATGTGGGTTTGATAAACTCTTTCGACACTTAAACAAACACATTTTAATATCAATTACACACAAAATATATACAAAGTCGCGAAAAGCGCAAAAATAACTTTGGAACATACATATTTCCATACAAACATCTCTAGGGGAGATACATTTCGTATACTCGCCGAAACTCTACTTAAACCCGCGCAATCATGATTACATACATTCACTTCACTTCATCACTTCATGTTTGGCAAAATATCTCAGGATATTTTGCCGACAGTGGCAACAGCGCCATCTATATGCTATAAAAATAAGGGAAGGCAGTCATTTTGTTACAAATTTAATATTTGATTACAGTAAAAGAAATACTAAAACTAAAGTGTACTATTATTAAATAAAAGCAGTGCTGTATCTAACTATACTAACAATTTTTTTGTTGTTCTGAGCATATTTAAATATTGGTGTTTTTGACGCTTAAAATGCAGTTTAAACCTATGTCACGTCAAAAACTGGTTTTTGACGGCTTAAACCCAACCTTGATTTCTTGTCACATAGGGTAAAATAGGTATATAGCCCATCTTTTTTATGCGAGTTGATGTCAAGATATGAATGTATGAAGATGGATCAAAATTGAAAGACCTTTGAGAGCAAATTGTTATTGATCCTATGCTTAAATGTGAAATTATGCTATAAATTAGTCGCGAACGTCTGTTATCTGCATTACACGTTAGAATGTAAGTAACATTAAAAATCGCTGTTAATTGACAATTTCTCAAAAATCACGTTAAATCAAAGTACCGTATTTTCAGCCATAAATTAAATTAAAACACATATTCTAACTATACTAACTAAATTATTAAATTGGGTAGATTAAAAGAGGACAAACAGTAAACAGAGGACATAAAGTTTTTGCAGTAAAAACGATCCTTTTATTCTAGTCAACACTGTCTTCGCTAAAATTTTTGGTATTTTTTCATGATGAAGCCACAATCCCCCCCCCCCCCCCCCCGCTTATCAATTTAGCCATAATTTTATATTCTAAAAAATAATAATAAATGAAAAAGTTTGAGAAATATATCATACAGCAGTAAAATTTTAAAACATTTTACTTTTTCATATCATCAGAGCAGAAACTAGTTTCTTTCAGTAAGTGGCAAAAACTAATACTAATATCCTACGGTGATTCATAATTCACATATGTAGGTATTTGATATGTAAACAATTAAGCTATAAATTCAAATTGAAGATTATGAATGTTGTTCAAAGTGGCAAGTCAGATTTAGTGATGCTCTGAATAGTGATTTCGGCCGAATACTGAATATTCAGCTAGCCGAATAGTAACTGTTTGGCCGAATACTTTTTTATTTTTCAAGGTTTAAAGGTATTAAAATGTTATTTTTTAAAACAACTTTACATAATATTTAATAAAACAATTACATTTTGATAAATAAGCTCTTTATAAGTAAATTTCATATTGGAAAAAAAACTTGCTTTGAGTTTATTTAAAGGATAATAAGACTTTTTTTTAATTAATAAAATTTTAAATTTAATGGTTTCTTCAAGTTTAAAAACTATCCCTGTTATAATAAACATAGATATTTGTGTATGTGTTGTTTTTTAAAGAGACTTCCATTTTTTATGCAACCCTTTGGCAAAGTTTGTTTTTTCTGCAACCAGACTTGTATAAAACCAAAAACTTTCTGTGCGCATAAATATTGGGTCAAAAATTATCTGCACATTAATTTAATGTTTAATAACGTAAAATACCGTGTTATGTTATTTTAACAATACGAATTAAAAAGAGTAGTTTTAAAATAATTACCATTTAAATTAAAAATAATTAATATTAATCAAAGAATAATTATTTTGGTCAAAAAAAAAGCTAAAAATGCATGATAAGAAGGGCAGAAATAATGTGACATTGCTACTGAAACAACTAAATCACATTTTCTAGGGAGAGGTATCCATTCATAGGTATCATCATTAAAGAGACTGGTGAGTTTTACCGTGGCCCTTTGACAAAAATCACTTTTTTTCCTCCTGTCTTTGACGAAATTCTCGTTTTTTCTGCGATCATTTGACGAAATTCACTTTTTTTCTCTATCCTTTAATGAAATTCACATTTTTCTTCGATTCTTTCACGAAATCAGTTTTTTCCCAATCTTTTGACGAAATTTGCATTTTCCTACGATCTTTTGACTAATTTCGTATTTTTTCGTGCGTTTTTAACAAAATTCTCACTTTTTTCGCAACGCTTTAACGAAATTCTTGATTCTTTGAAGAAAGTATTTTTTTACACGATTCTTTTACGAAATTTGCATTTTTTCACAATCTTTTGACAAAATATAGGGCTTTTCCGCTATGCTTTTAAGAAATTAGTTTTTTTTCCTGCGCCCTTTTGACGAAATTTGCATTTTTCTAAGATTCTTTGACGAAATTAGCTTTTTTCGTGATCCTTTGACAAAATTCATGTTTTTTCTGCGATATTTTTATGAAATTCGCATTTTTCCTGCAATTTTTTGACGAAATTCGCGCTTTATTCTCAGCCCTTTAGCGATATTCATATTTTTTCCGTAATCCATTGACGAAATAAGATTTTTCCTGCGATTCTTTTATGAAATTTGCGGGATTTTTTTTTTTTTTTTTTCCTCGATCCTTTGACAAATTCGGGCTTTTTCCGCTATGCTTTGAGGAATTCTTTTTTTTTTTTTTTCAACGATTCTTTGACGAAATTCTCTTTTTATTAAACGATCTTTTGACGAAATTCTTGTCTTTTTCTGCGATGCTTTTACAAAATTGGTGACTTATTCTGCGAACTATTGACGATTTGGGTTTTTTTTAAGTGACCATTTGTTGAAATTCTCAATATTATTCAGTGATATTTTTTTGTCTGAATTTTTGGACTGATAGCTGATTTTTAATTTTCGAAACCGAATGCCTTAAATTTTCTGAAAATTTGGAACAGAATCACATCTGGCAAACAATAAATAAATCGTACATAAAATTGGAGAATATTTTTAATTTTTTGGTATTCAAAAAAAAAAAAGTTACAAAAACAAAAATAAGTTTTTTTTTTCTAAAAAATTTTCTGCAAGGTTCCGAATTTTTGGAAAATCTTCTGCGCGTGCGTCTGTATTATACAACTGTGTCTGCAACCCTTTGGCAAAATTTGTGTATTTTCTCTGCAACCCTTTGGCAAAATTTGTCTTTTCTCTGCAACCCTTTGGCAAAATTTGTCTTTTCTCTGCAACCCTTTGGCAAAATTTGTTTTTTCTCTGCAACCCTTTGGCAAAATTTGTGTTTTTTTCCTTCAACCCTTTGGTAAAATTTGTTTTTTCTGCAACCCTTTGACAAAATTTGTTTTTTTCTGCAACCCTTTGGCAAAATTTGTTTTTTTTCTGCAACCCTTGGCAAAATTTGTTTTTTCTCTGCAACCCTTTGGCAAAATTTGTTTTTTTTCCTTCAACCCTTTGGTAAAATTTGTTTTTTCTGCAACCCTTTGACAAAATTTGTTTTTTTCTGCAACCCTTTGACAAAATTTGTTTTTTTCTGCAACCCTTTGACAAAATTTGTTTTTTTCTGCAACCCTTTGACAAAATTTGTTTTTTTCTGCAACCCTTGGCAAAATTTGTTTTTTTCTGCAACCCTTTGGCAAAATTTGTTTTTTTCTGCAACCCTTTGACAAAATTTGTTTTTTTCTGCAACCCTTTGGCAAAATTTGTTTTTTTCTGCAACCCTTTGGCAAAATTTGTTTTTTTCTGCAACCCTTTGGCAAAATTTGTTTTTTTCTGCAACCCTTTGGCAAAAATTTTTTCTGCAACCCTTTGGCAAAATTTGTTTTTTTCTGCAACCCTTTGGCAAAATTTGTTTTTTTCTGCAACCCTTTGGCAAAATTTGTTTTCTGCAATCCTTTGGCAAAATTTGTTTTCTGCAACCCTTTGGCAAAATTTGTTTTCTGCAACCCTTTGGCAAAATTTGTTTTCTGCAACCCTCTGGCAAAATTTGTTTTCTGCAACCCTTTGGCAAAATTTCTTTTTTCTGTAACCCTTTGGCAAAAATTTTTTCTGCAACCCTTTGGCAAATTTCGCAGGGGTTTTTTCTGCAACACTTTGGCGAATTTTGTGGGGGGTTTTTCTGCAACTCTTTGGCGAATTTCGCGGGTTTTTTTTTCTGCAAACCTTTAACGAATTTCATGTGGTTTTTTTCCAGCGACCTTTTGATAAATTTCGTGCGGGGGGGGGGGGGGCAGGTTCTGCGAACTTTTGATGAATTGCACGTTTTTCCAGTGATCCATTGGCGAAACTTAAATTTTTATGGGGGGGGGGGGGATCCCTTGTCGAAACATGTTTTTTCTACGATCTTTTGATGAAACGTTCATTTTCCTCCCACGGTCCTTTGACAAAATATGCTTTTTTTTTGCAATCCTTTGAAGGAATTGTCATTTTTTCTGCCATCTTCTGACGATACGTGCATTTGTTCTCGATCCTTTGACGAAATTTTCACTTTATTTCCAATCCTTTGAAAAAACTTATTTTATTCATGATCTTTTTAACTACTTGTACACAACCTTTTTAAGATAAGGGCTTTTTAGAAAAATGTTTTCTGTCAAGGGCCACGCGAAGAGAGAATTCTGTTCCGAGTAGCCAATCGATGAAATTTGATTTTTCTGCACATTATCGACAAAAATCGTGATGTTTTTATTCCCGACCAATGAAATTCATGATTTTTCTGAGGCTGATCGACAAAATTTACAATTTTCCCCCACCTGATCGACAATTCGCTATTTTCCATGCATTATGGACGAAATAAGATATTTTCGTGTCTCACCAAAGGAATTAGTAATTATCGATTGACAAAATTTGAAATTTTTCTGACTGATCGTAAAATTTGTGATTCTGAATTGTCTCTGATGAAATTTGAGATTTCTTTTTCTCTCGATCAACAGAATTCTCGATTTCTCCGTGTGTCGACAAAATTCACGATTTTACCATAACAAAATTCTCAATGTTCCTGCACACAATCGACGAAACATACAATTTTTCCATGCCCGATCAATGAAATTAAAGATTCTTAAACTGACTGATGAAATTTTCAATTTTTTTGTGACAAATAGACGAAATTCATTGCGGGCCACAGGTTTTGGCATCCCTCCTTTTAACAAAATTAGTTTTTTTCTTCTGCAATCTTTTGTGACAAAATTGGCTTTTTTTTCAGCTAACGTTTGATGAAATTGATTTTTTCGGCGACCATTTCTCGAAATATGAGATATCTCTACGTGATATTTTTTATATCGAAATTTCCACACTGATGAATGATTTTTCATAATTTTTGGAACAGAATCCCCCCTGATTTTGCAATCAGTCGCAGTAATTAAAGCGAAATGTGTCATTCAATCTCAGGGAGGGAAAGGGGATCTCAAAATTTGTCTCTTGGTTGCAGGAAAAAAATATGAATTTCAACAATCTTTCGCAGCAAAAATCTTGCAAAATGTGTCAACCTGTCGTCCGAAAATATCGCAAGGTTCGCAGGAGTTGTTTTAAAAGGAAACTCTTTTTGGAAAACTGAAATTTTTTAAATGGAAGCCTCGTGCCCATGATGTGTTTTTGAGTGGGACTTCAAAATTTTGGTGGCGAATCCCACCTTGAAATTTAAGTCCTGTAGTGTGTTGTACAGTAGTCTCTTAAGTGATCAAATCATGTGTTAAGCATAGATTAAGTAACTTTCCAACTCTTCCTGAATACTTTGGTTATTTGCCTAAATAACAAAATTCTATTAATTTTTAGAAGTAATAAGTAACTATTTTCCCATTGGGTGTAATGTATTGTAACAAAATACTTTTGACTGTCTCTGTTATTGAATGATTTTCTCCATTCAGTCTCAAGAAAAAGCTGCAAAATTTTTTATGCACTTCTGTGATTATGTTTATTTCAGAGAGCTGGAGCCGGAGCGTTCCGGAGCTGTGTTTTCCCTGGAGCTGGAGCTCTAAATTTCCCCCTGCTCCAGGGCTTTTTTAGTTTTTAATATTCTTTTAAATGTTTTTTGGTCTTTTAAATTTCCAGGCTTAAAATATTTTAATTACATCATTATTCAGTATTTTAATTATATCATTTTTTAGGTTTTTTAAATTATTATTAGAGATGGAAAGCTTCTCAAAACATAGTAACACTACTTTACTTCTACTTGAGCTAAGTGACATATATTTGAAAACAAATATGGCCGCTTGTTGCTTACATGTGTAGCTGTACAATTTTGGTTGTTTGAAAAGTGTAGAAGAAATTTAAGATTTTTGTGTTTAATATTCCACCAAACTTTCTATTTTAAAAGCAAAAGCTAAAAGATGTCTTATTTTCTGAACAAGCATTTCATGTTTGATGAGAAGAAAAATGCATTTTGTCATCTTTAATGAAGGTAAAGGAAAAAAGAATTTGTGAGCAAAAAATTAAATGTGTAAATTAAAATCTGCAACTCAAAAGCATGAAGTCTGAGCCGAGCTGGAGCCATAGTATTTTATCTAGGAGCGGAGCTGGAGAATCATAAATTGTTCGGCTCCGGGTCACTGGTTTATTTTAATTTTAAAATCATATGCACTTTTAGAATTGGAAGAAGTACTGATTATTCCAAAATCTGAAAATTTAAGGATTTTCAATCTCGCTTCTGATTTGAAAGCAAAAAATAACATTCAAATATTCTTTTCAGTTTTTTACCAATTTGCATATTGGTACAATCACTTTTTGTGATGGAGTAACAGAGTTGGGAATACCTACTTTCAGTAACTGGAGCTGCTTTTTAAATTAAATGTTTTTACATGCTGAAATTTTTGTATATACAGTAGTCCACTAATCTTGCACACCTTGGTTTGAAGAGTTGTGTGGATTAGATGCTTTTTTGCAGGTTACAGGTCATGTCCATTTAATCTTTCTTCACATTTAAATTCATTTTGGGGCAAATTTAAATTGTTAAATCTTAAATAAATAAAATACTTAAACATATAACTAAGGTCAAAACTATTTTAATAATCATCTTATATATTAAAGCATAAACCTGATTTTCTAAGATCAGACTCAAAAATTTGCGCATGCATGAAGTTAAATTTACTAGATCCTCCTTTCAGAGCAAAGGCAGAGCGGGTCTGGTTAGCAGAGTGGTCTAAAGGGCCTGTTTAAAGCTCTGAACTTTTGTAGACGCAGGTTCTAGCCCAATGTCCCGCAAAATGATTTCTGTACCATTTTTGGCGATAATTCATTTCGATAATGAGATTTTTTTTGTTGTTGTTGTTAAGAGAAGTTATATGATTTGTATTTTGTTATTTTAATGGTTTATCATTAAATAAAATTTAACACTGAAAAAATTTTGAAAAAAATATTTTTATATTTAAAATATTTTGCATGTAATTCTCAATTAAATAAATTGAGCTGATCTACAAATTTTGTTTATATTTTTTTATCATTATCAAGAATAAATAGGTGTGTGTGTCAGAAGGAAAATTTTGCCATTCTTTTCCGTAAAAAAAATAAAATAAATAAATAAATAAAATGGAAAGAAAGGAAAATATTCATATAAGAACTAAAATAAATTATTGATAGCCGTGGTTTAACATTTAAAAAATGAAGAAAAAAGTAAAATAAAATTCAAGTAATAAAAAAATATATATTATATATTTAAATCGTTAGCTGTACCAAGTTTCAAAATTAGGCAGAATGAAACTCATAAATAAAATTCATTTGCAACTTTTAAAGGTCGTGTAGTTAAAAAAATAAATAAAAATAGATATTGTTAAAGAAAGAAAGAAAAGAAACCATAGTAAGTAAAACTAAATGCCCAGTATGATTTGGTAAATTTCTGATAAAAGGCAAGCATAAATTGCTGTAAATTATATATTTTTTTACTTCATTCAATAGGTTAGTTAATAATAAACATAATTATAAATCGTTAGTTGCATCAAGTTTCAAAATTGGGCTTTTAGAGAATGAGACTGATATAAATAAAATTTATGGCAGCTTTTAAAGGTCGTGTAGTTAAAAAAGTAAAAATAAATGCTCTGCCCAGTATTTTTTGGTAAATGGCAAGCATAATTGGTTGTAAATTATAAACTTAGTTATTTTAGTTCATTCAATAGGTTAGACTGACAGCACCCTCTAGCTCACCTTCAAGAAATAGGAATCACTTATGCAGTATAAAAATTTGTCACGATTTCAATAATTTAAAAGCAACTAATTCAAAATTCAAGAATTTATCTAATCGAACATCTAAGTTATTTACTGTCAAATCTTGACGGGTACTATCTAGTAGGGGAGATGGGGGCACATGCGAACAGTTCGCATAAATATAGCTTTTTCTCATAATTGGATTAATTCTTATAAATAAAAACTAGTCAGTATAGTAAACAGAACTTTCTTTTACACATGGTAATTTTTTAAAAATCACCTGTATAGTTTTTCTTACATTTTTTAATAGTTTTATAAATTCAAATAATTGTTCACATGTGCCCCATGAGCGGGGTAGTTGTGAACACTCGTGGGGCACATGTGAACACAAGGAAAAAATATCCTTTGACATGGTTTTTCTCTTGTTATTAATTTGTTATCATAACCATTACTTATATTATCAGTTGAATTCACCATAAAGAAAAAAAATTTTTTTTTGTCTAGTTTGTGAGTGATATAACAAAAGATATTAAAACGAAACTAAATATATATAAAGCTGGTCTGACACCATACCCAAGAATTATATTAGTTATCAATTTGAAAATTTTACATTTTAAAAATGTTACTGATATCCATCCCAATTCACATTATCCTATTCATAGCTGTTGTTTGAAAGATGGAAATAAGCCATCACTGCAAGTTTGAGACAAATGAAAAGAATAAAAAAATTACAAAATTATTTGTATTAACAATGCATAAAAAATATTGTTTTAAACCGTTTACTAAAATAGTACATAACACTTATTGCATTTTAGGAAACATTGAATTTATTTAAATTTTAATTGAACTCAAATGAGCTTTTTGCTCTTTTTGTACTTCCTGACAAATGTGGAAGTGGAAGTTTCAATATAATATCACATTTTTGTATGACAGAAATGTCTACTATTTCAGGGAAATTATATGAATTGGATGTGAGATTCTTTCTCAGGAATTTAACATACATTTTATCATTATCAATTCTTTCTATTTGCCCAACAGAGAAAGCTTTTGATTTTTGTGAACTGTTCATATCTGCCCCGACTAGTCTGTTCACAAGTGCCCCGCATGGCTGCTAGAGTTAAATTGATAAATAATTAACATTTATCAATTTTAGGGAACAAAACAACTTTATCCAAAATATTCAATAGTGGTCATAGTATATGTTAAAACATTAAAATTCGAATAACTAACTAAATAAATAAACTTTATCACTTACCAAAGTTGAAACCGACATTTTACATTTGACATCTACAAACAGTGTTTTGGCTACTGAAGACAAACAAAATGTCAAAAAGCTTCAAAAATTTTTTATCATATGTCTACAGGTGCTGCCATCTTTGGTAATTTTTTTCAAATAAAAAAACTTATAATAACTATTCAAAAACTGCGATGTTCACATCTGCCCCCTGTTCACATGTGCCCCCATCTCCCCTATATATTAAAACAGAAAGGTCAAAATTTAAGATAACTCATAAAATGGCGCATCTGTCAACACTCTTCCCGGCTGTCCAATCTGATTCACTGAAGTGAACAGCTCACCGTAGATAAAGAATCATCTGGGTAAACCATGGAGCTATAAAGATAAAACAGGGTAAACAGCGCATCTGCAAAAACTGAGCTCCAATGGGATTTCATTGTGACAGAAGACATTCTGTCAAGATACAGATAGTCACCACACATTTCTTGTATCCTGGTTATAATTTTTCGATTTGGGGATTCTTTTTTTTTAGGTATTTTGTTAATTTATTGTTTTTTTTATTATGATTTGCAGACCTGCCAACTGCTACAAAAAAATCGTAGTTGTTACGATTTGGAGCTATAAACTACGATGCTACGAAAAATCGGTCTTAAACTACAATTTTTTGCAAATAACAGAATTTTTTTTTTTTTTTTTCTGTTGCAATTTTTAATTTGTGCAGCATATTTTCCAGGAGTGATTCTGTTCAGAAATTTCCGACTATTAACCATGTGTGAATCTTATTTCTGTAATTTTTTATATCTGGAATTCCCTTCTTTAGAAGCAGGGGCGCCATTTCAAGAGTTTCTGGGGGGGGGGGGGGGGTAGTGTTTGAAATAGTGTGCGGAATCACGCAATTTGCACAGAGAAAGGGAGTCACTTCCCCCTTGCAAATTCTTACTCAGACCTACGATTCTTCTGCGAGTATATTTTAAAATTTCTTAGAAGTCCGCTAATTTTTTTTTCTTTTATGGAATTTCCCTAAATCAATTCATGAATCGGTCGCGGAAAAAAATAGAATTTCTTCAAACGATCATGGAAAAATACCAGATATTTTGTCATATATCTGAGACAAATGGTAATTATCTTCAATTGGTTGTTGAATAAAATTGCTATTTTCGTAAAGAGTTCAGAAAGAAATTGCGAATTTCGTCAAAAGATTGCGCAAAAAATAATCGGGAATATCGATAAACTTATTCGGTGAAGAATATTACAAATTTCATTAAAAGGTCGCGACAAATAGTAAATTTTGTTAATTAGTCACAAAAAGATATCGCGGATTTTGCAGATCGGTTGTGAGAAATTATCGCGAATTTTACTGTTCGATCGCAAAAATCAACCCAACCCAATTTATTGCTTGGGTAAATTGCAGGGAAATGAATTTCCTTTTTTTGTATGTTTCAGGCAGTGCTGGGTACGCTCACAAAAAAAACGAACTAATTCAAACTCAAACTCAATTTCTCAAAAATGAGTCAAGTTCACGTTCAAATTCAAAATTTTTCAAACGAACTCGTTCAACTCAAACTCACCTATGAAAGTGAGCGAAGTTCACTAAAAACTCGTTTTTAAAAATATATATATATTCGAACTTTATCGTCCAAATTTACAAAATTTTGTGAACTAATCTTTTGGTTATTCGATGTAAGGGTCTTCATGGGCACGGCTCAATATTCCTTCCCGACGCTTCGGTCCGAGCTTGGTTTAGAGATTACTTTTTTCAAGAGGTTCGGACCGAGATGGGTCGGGACTGGATTTATTGTCCGGCCCAACTCGTGCTGGACTGCATTCATCTTTAGGTCTAAACAGGCAGAAATTTCCTGCCCCAGATCCAACCCAGCTCATATGAAGATCATTGGACCGGCACGGCTCTTGCCTATCTAGCAAAAATATGAGTAAAATTTGGCCCAGCCCAATTTTTCTAATAACTGTTGATTTCTTTTCACAATTGCATTAAAACATAATTTACTTTCCTTTCATTTCGGATTCGGGTCGGGTTGCTGGTCGCCGAAAATTATTTTGATGCGTTCGGGTCGAGTTGCGTGTTGCGGATTGATTTCAAATATAATTTTCGGGTTCGAGTCTAGCAGCACTCGACCCGCGCAAGGCTTTATTTCTGATGATCTGGAAAAAAAAAGTAAAATTTACTCGTCGTAATGGCGCAAAAGATTAAAAAATTAAATAAACACCAAGAAAGAGAAATTTGCGCCCTGAACACCCCGTGGAAGACAATTTTTAATTATGTCTTTCTTTTTACGTTTAACCGTTTAAAATGTATCTTAAACAGGCACTTCAGGAGGGCAATAACAGTTTTGAGCGGGTCGGGTTGTATACTCGACCCGAACCTGAAATTTTCATTTGCAGTCAAGTCAAACATCAACCCGACCCGAAACCATCCCCAAAAAAATTTCGACTCGCAATCCGACAAAAAAAAAAAAAAATTCGATGACCCGCAACCGCACATCCGCACCTGATCCGAACGCGAGATTCTTCAACTGGCAACCCGAACCGAACCCAAAATGAAAAGGGAGTAAATCTTGTTTTACTGCAATCATTGAAAATAATCTATAATTACATGTTTAATAAAAATTTTATATTTTATATAAACAAATGTACATATCTATATTTTTTAATAGTCAAAAAACCTATGAATAAGCAAACACCTCAGGATCGTTGAATAGAGTCCTGCATCGGATCGGGTTATACTTTTTTTTTTCGGGACGGGGTTACTCGAATTTTCTTTCTGTGGGTTGGGTTCCCTCTAGAATAATTCTTATGAGACAGATTTAAGTTTTTTGCTAATCGGGTTGTTGGGATTTCCTCTAAATGTTTAGAAGAATTATTTCCCAGAGGAAAATACAGATGTATATCAATATGAATGAGTATATATTCAATTACTGCCTAAGAAATAAAATGTAGATGAGAAATGCAATGGTAGATTATTCTTCCTTTGCGATACAGTTAAGAACTATTTTGTCTTATCTCGTAATATCGAAAATATTAAAATTCGTTTTTTACATACACAAAACACATATATAGTGTTTGTGATAGTTTATGCACACGTTTATATATTACATGTGTATAGATTGTAAGATGTCCAGTATCAAGCGGTAAAACCGTTACAATACAAATATGTAATTGTGTTAAAAGTTGAAAAATTTGCTAAATAGAGATGTATGCTTTTTGTATGTAGGGACGCTATTATTCGCTATGTAGGTCTTATTGCATATAGATTTTTAAACTTTATTTTCGACATTCCTTTGAAAAATCCGGTCTACCCGAACCCGACATGCAATTATGAAAACCCAATCTGAAACCGACCCGAACCAGAAGTCAACCTCTAAGGCCAAAGCCTGCAGAGCCTTCTTAACATTATACAGGTCATAAACAGTGTTGCTAAATCTGACGGATTTTTTATTCAGAAATTTCGAGTTCAAACCGTAAAATTTTAATACTAAATTTCCTTCATTTTATTCACGAAATATTTATACTTATAATAATAAAAAATAACTAACTATTCAAACTTTTTGGGAAGAATTTAGAATTTCTTAATAATAGGTTTTATAAATGACGCATAAATACATCAGCAGCCTGTGTGTAGATATTTATTTTTACGTCGACATGTTTAAAATTTTGTCTTCTGGGAGTTCTGATAAATATATAATTACTATTACAGTCTCTTTTTCCTGTTTATAATATTCATTTAAAAAAAAAAGTTCCTTAGGCTACATAGTCTAAGCACGCATCCGTTTCAAAATACTAATTCTCCTATATTTCTTTCAATATATCCTATTGTAAACAATATTGATTTTTTAATGAATTTCTATTTGTATGTAAATATCTGAATTATTATTAATATCATTAACCCGCATTTACACTGCTTGAAGACTTAAAAATATGAAAAACTCTATACAGGAAAACTTTCTAAGACGGAATCACATACAAGAGAAAAAAAATCGTTATACTTAGGTTTCTTTCGTCGTCTCTTGCAAATGTATTATGCTTTTTCAAACAGATTATTACATCCATTAGTACATATTTTGCCGCCAATCAAGAAATTTTCCAGTTTAATCACTGCAAATAGAAGCGTCTTAAATTTAGACACATATGTGACTGAAAAAGAATTTTAGACACTTAAGTGTCTTAATCTGAAAATTAAGACACTATAGATGTCTTAATTTAAGATACATAAGCGTCTTACTATGACCATGGTGTAAACGAACTGAGAATAATGTCTAAAATATCCGCAAACGTCTTATTTTAAGACACTTCATTGCTTTAAACGTGTCTTAATTTAAGATGTTTTGATTCTTCCGACGCAATAACCACCAGGGGGCACTAGCACTCCCAGTTGCGCATGCGTTTTAGATGTCTTCGTTCGAAGTGGTATACGTTGTAATTCAAACAAAGTTTGTTTTTATGTACGCGTGTATTTTAATTCGTTTTTTGTGAAATGTGAAGTACTGTGATTTTAATTCGTATTAACTTGGAGTATTTATTTATTGAATACATACATCTGACGTGTGTGCTCGACATCAAATGTCTCTTAGAAGCTGTCGTCGATACAAGGGCGGGATAGACACAGAACAGAAGTAGACGGCGGTTGAAGATTACACCCGGAAATTCTACAAAGCGTGTGCAATGGGCTTAGTGTTAACTCGTATCAATTTATATCAATAATATTGTGTTATTCATCTTCGTCCTGTCGAAACTGGCAAAAAAAAGAAACTTTTGTCTGGCGGGTCCTGTTTTTAGGATGAAACATCTCATCCTTTAAATATGGCTAGTCGGATGTATTATGGGATTACCTTTTAAACTGATGAAAGTCTTTCTCCCTCACTGTGGTTGTGGTAGTTTTTAAAATTTCAAATCGAGGAATATTTCTTACCCCTTGCAGCAACTCAAGTAAGTTTCTTTATAGTAGTAAAATTAGTGTATTTTATGATTTTATTTATTGTACTAAACAAAATCCTGCATGAAATTTAATTAGTTTTGAATCTGTTCGCAAAAAACCCCACTAATTCTAGAAGTATATATTTTTAAACTTATGACGTTCTTTTTTATTACGAATTATATATTCAATGTCAGTTCTTAGTTTCAAATGGATAATTTTTATCTCGCAGTAAATCACGGCCACAAGGAAGTAAAGAAAAAAAAAACTTTGAAAGTTGACCTAATGCTTTCTTACTTCCTGGCATAAAACCGCAGATTAAAAAAAGATAAATAAAGTAAATGAGACTGGTCTATTATATGAACCTGCCTGTAAAAATATACATATGTTTCGATTTGCAATCAACTCTAATACTGATTTTTTTATTATTTTTAATAAAAAAGTAATTTGAAATTTATAATGGGAAAAAGTAAAAACCTCTAACTAGATTTCGTATTTAAAATTGTGGTAACTTTATTTATATGCACTTATACGAAAAATACAAAAATGACAGATGTTACTGTATATATTTAAGACGAAAGAAGTTTGGAAATCATAAGTTATTTTTTCCTCATGTTTTTAATATAGAATATGTACTTATTTGTTTTTATTGATAGTTGAATAGCTTTTGTGAGTACCCTCTGATCTACATAAAAACTTGTCCATGTGGAAATATAAATTTTTTAAATAAGTATTTTCATTTTTTTGGGGGGGGGGAGGGGGGGATTTTGCATGAATTTTTGTAAAGCTGATATCTTAAATCTTGCACTGATTATAATGAAAGTTTTGAACTTTTAGAGTAGGACAAGTTTAAAAACGCAAATATATTTAACAAAATACCAAAGTCATTTTTTCCCCAATGTTATTAAAGTAGAATATTTATTTATTTATTTTCATTATTCATAGTTAAATGGCTGTTGTGATTATCAAGTGATGTATATGTAAAATTGCCTATGTGGCAATATATTTTTTTATATTTTAATTTTTTTTTGGGGGGGGGGGGGGGTGGGGGGGATTTTTGCAATTTTCGTACATCTGATATTTTAAATCTTTTTCCACATTCAACCGAGTATAATAAATATTTTGAACTTTTAGAGTAGGACAAGATTATAAAATATATATATATATTTATCTATGTACCTTAAAAGCCCTTAATAGCGAACACTTCGGGACCGCGGAATTTGTCCGATAATTGGAGATGTCTACTTTTTTGAGGTAAAAAATATACAAATATGTATGTCTGCTGATTAAATAAGTATTCGTTAAATAGAGGTGTTCGCTATTCGAGAATCCCCATTAACCTCCACAACGGATACTCCCGAATACCGGACATCTCAATTTAGACAACTATAATGCAGGGTTGCGTTTTTTGCAAAAGTACTTCTTGATTAAAGGAAGGGCAAACTGGGAAGTGCCCCGTCCCCCTACGACTGTAGTGCCCCCAAATTTGATGTGCAATATTTGTAAAGCTTATATTTTAAATCTGTTTCGAAATTGTACTGATTATAATCAATATTTTGAACTTTTAAAGTAAAATAAGGTTAAAAACAAAATAAATTTTAAAAAATCTAATATTTAGATAAATATTTTTTGTTTTTTAATCTTGTTCTACTCCTGAAGTTCACGATATTGATTATAATCAGTACAATGTCGTAAAAGATTTAAATTATCAACGTAACGAAAATTGTATACCAAAACTGAGAGCACCAAAAAAATCAGGCTGTATTGGGGGGGGGGGGGCAGGACCACAGCCAAATATTTTTCCAGGATTCAACGTGGTCAAACATGGCTACGTATGATGCTTACAAAAAAATGGATGCGATTCAGACGTTTGAAGTGTCTGAAATTCAGACGCAAAAAGTGTCTGAAAAAATTCAGACATTTTAAAATGTCTGAAAATTGAACACTCCATTTCAGACACTTAAGTGTCTGAATTTCAGACATTTTAATTTAGAGTGATTTCAGTTCTTTTTTTTTCTTTTCTTTTTTTTTTTTTTTTTTTTTTTTTTTTTTAATATACATTTTAATTTGTAATTTAAGTTATACCAAGTAATTTTAGGACTGCGAAACTGGCTTCAGAAAAAGACCCATTCTTACAAATCCGTTGATCAATGGATACACAAACTCCCCCAATGAAATTTACTTGATCAAAGGCTAATTTAGGTCATAGCATCATTGTGTATTATGAGAAACAATAAGGATTAAACTGGGGTAATTAATATTGAATCTAACGAAGGATAACTATATTACTTAACAGTAGAAAAAGAGTATATTCTTTATAATTTTATAAAAATCAAAATCAAAATCAAAATCAAATTTTTTTTATTGAACCAAATTTCCTAAATTGAAAAAAATAATAAATTTTAAAAAGCAGATTGACAAGGATAATGATTTCCTTTTTTATACAAAATATGTATGAATTACTAGTACCTACAGTTAAAACTATGCTATTAGTAATTTAGATTTATCAAAATCCATGTTTTACTACTAGCATCTAAGTGTTTCTAATATTAACAAAGTAAATCAACCTTTTACTATTTATAAAGATTTAAAAAAAAAAAATCGATTTTAAAGCGTGTTTAGTTTTATTTCTGTTATTTAATTTTTTTTTTTTTTTTAAATGTGTATTTAAACTAAAATTTTGATGTTTGGCCTGAAATTTGACAGAATATTCATTTCCAAATCACTAATCGTTACATCCTATTAAGGATGTTCTCAAATCCAAAAGAGCAACTTTCTGACATAAGTTTTAATTTATTTTTGTTCAAAAATGCATGAAATTAGCTAGTGTTGTTCAGAAACTATGTAATTCAGCTGTTTTTTCCATTTTTTTCGAAACGCAAATAGATCTTTCAGAAAATAGTGCCAAAGTGAACGTTTTGAACCGAATTTCCGTGCGAGGGAAGAAAGAAAACTCAAGAGCGGGCGAAAAACGTGTTTGTCACGTGATCAAAATCGTTTCTAACTCAATAAGCAATTTATTAATCAAAAAAGGGTAAACACAGTCCAATTCCAAATCGCTTCCATGGTCAGGCTTTCCAATTTTATACCTTTCCGTTAAAAAATGAATTTGTAAATGTGTCAAAGCGTTTTGCGCTTGTTGAGCAGAGCAGTTAAGAACAGATTAAGAACTTAGTAAAATTTGGGTTAAAAATGATTCAGATTACATTAGTCATTTTCCGAAATAACAATAACTTCTTTAAAAAAAAAATCCTATAAATATTATAATTTAATCATACTTAGTTATATTAAGTATGTAAAACGATATAAAAAAAGTGCTTCACATATGATATTTTTAAATATTGTTAATCATATTTTAAAAGGAAATAATTTGGAAATTATATTCTAAAATTATATATTATATATTCTTTCATATTCCTATTCTCATTCATATTATTTGATTAAAGATAAGAATAGGAATGGAAATAGAAAGTTTTTACAATTGTTCTGTGATAAAACATAGTAATAATTATTTATTCTGTGGAGCCATCGAGAGCATGTGTTGACAATATCTCGCCCCTCTCCCCAAACGTAGACATTATGTTGCTAAGTAAAAAAAAAATATCAATAAAAATTCTTATTTGTATCGAAAGACTTGTTTACAGATGTAACAACATGAGAAATTGTTTCCCCACACGCAAATTCATGGAACTGAACACCCACATAGCCATTTAGCCTAGGGTCTCCTAGATAACAGTCGTTTGGCCACCTATGGTGAGTATGAAAATGTCGCTGATAAGAAAGTACAAAAGCAAACCCTACTTTGTATTGTACAAGACGGTGACAAATATAATGAAAGTCATGCCCCGATTGCAACTGTTCTTCGGTTTTTAAAAGACATTTGTTCTTTAAAGTAAGGAAAAGATTGTAACTAAAATAAGACTTATAATGTGCAGAACTTTTCTTTTCAATTAAGTGAATCAGTGTTTTTAATAGATATTTTTTTGCATTTTACCTCATTTATTTTTTTAACTTTCTTTTTAATTACTTGCTCTGATTTGTAAAATTTCTCAAGGATATTTGAAAGAAACAGCAATAAATAATACAAAACAATGTTAGATCTAATTGTTGTTGTAGCCAAAAATTTTAAGAACTTTATATATTTAAAAAAAATCATTCTTTTCCTATAGAATATGTAAAGTGAAAAAATAATACAGTATAGCTTAAATTTATAATAAAAATGCTCATACTAATAAGTGTACAAGTACATGCATTATATTCAGTAATAAAACCTCACAATCCCTATTTTTAAACATACACACGCACACACACACACACATACATACATATATATATATATATATACTTACATATAATTTACTTATACATAATTTATATTTATTATATTTACAGACAGAGAGACAAAGAAATGAAAACAAAAAAATTCTATGCTTGCCAACGCGAAACTTTCCATGGGCACCTTTTTAAACATAAAAACACGAAATTTGCAGGCATTGTTTTAGAAGTGATTTGTAATTCAATAGCATTTTTAAATTTTCGATAAATATATTACATTTTGGGTTATAAGGAACTGTTGTTTCCTGAAGCCCTTTGTCCGGCTGTCGCCGTCGCTTCAGGAAAATCGATGTAAAACGCCAACTTTGACAGCATTTTCTTTGTATGATCCTTCGACTTTATCAAAAAATGGGCAAGCTGTTTGCTTTCACAGTTTCTGATAAAGAGCACCTACACATTTAAAATTACTTAGATGATATTAAAGTTTGTGTAATAAACCCCAAAAATTCGTTTCTAAAAGTTTTAGACTAACTCAAAATCATTTATTTAAAAAAATCTTTCACTTATTCCTTAAAGCAGGGCCGAAACTAGACTTTTTTTGTACCCGGGGCAAACATGGATTTTGGCGCCCCCACTTTCGCAAAGTATATTTATTTACAAAGAGAATTTTACTAATTTTCTAATAGCCGACTTATTTTAAAATTTAAAATATGTAATCATAAAATATGTAATATTGAACTACGTAATCTACAATGGCGGATCCATGGCGGAGGTCACGGGGTCATGACCCCCCCCTCTAAACATCAACAAATATAGTCTAAAGATCATTTTTTAAATGAAATATACAGTTGAGTCCCGATTATCCGAGTCCCGCTTAACCGAGTTTCCAGTTTAACCGAGTTATTTTCTTCCGATGGACAGATGGCTTCCATTATTATGAAACAGAAAAAAAATTATGGCCATTTTTTTTTCCCATTCTGACCAGAAAATCAGAGTTCTAACTTTTTACGACTGCTCTTTCATCTTCACCTAACATTTCATTTATAATGGAAGCCGCATCTATCCATCAGAAGAAACTGATCCATTCCAAAGTTGTAATCCTTCATTTGGCACCCCTACGTTCTGGCGCCCGGGGCACATGCCCCCCCCCCCTTAGTTTCGGCCCTGCCTTAAAGCACGTAAATGAGGTCTTTTTCAATAGAAAAAATGTGTAAAATGTATTCAATAATTTAAAATTTTAATAAAAATAAACATCCCAATTTTCAGTTTGAAAATTTTAAGAACACACTCTAAATTAAAATGTCTGAAATTCAGACACTTAAGTGTCTGAAATGGAGTGTTCAATTTTCAGACATTTTAAAATGTCTGAATTTTTTCAGACACTTTTTGCGTCTGAATTTCAGACACTTCAAACGTCTGAATCGCATCCATTTTTTTGTAAGCATCATACGTAGCCATGTTTGACCACGTTGAATCCTGGAAAAATATTTGGCTGTGGTCCTGCCCCTCCCCCCCCCCCCCCAATACAGCCTGATTTTTTTGGTGCTCTCAGTTTTGGTATACAATTTTCGTTACGTTGATAATTTAAATCTTTTACGACATTGTACTGATTATAATCAATATCTTGAACTTCAGGAGTAGAACAAGATTAAAAAACAAAAAATATTTATCTAAATATTATATTTTTTAAAATTTATTTTGTTTTTAACCTTATTTTACTTTAAAAGTTCAAAATATTGATTATAATCAGTACAATTTCGAAACAGATTTAAAATATAAGTTTTACAAATATTGCACATCAAATTTGGGGGCACTACAGTCGTAGGGGGACGGGGCACTTCCCAGTTTGCCCTTCCTTTAATCAAGAAGTACTTTTGCAAAAAACGCAACCCTGCATTATAGTTGTCTAAATTGAGATGTCCGGTATTCGGGAGTATCCGTTGTGGAGGTTAATGGACATTCTCGAATAGCGAACACCTCTATTTAACGAATACTTTTTTAATCAGCAGACATACATATTTGTATATTTTTACCTCAAAAAAGTAGACATCTCCAATTATCGGACAAATCCCGCGGTGCCGAAGTGTTCGCTATTAAGGGCTTTTAAGGTACATAGATAAATATATATATATATTTTATAATCTTGTCCTACTCTAAAAGTTCAAAATATTTATTATACTCGGTTGAATGTGGAAAAAGATTTAAAATATCAGATGTACGAAAATTGCAAAAATCCCCCCCCCCCCAAAAAAAAAATGAAAATATAAAAAAATATATTGCCACATAGGCAATTTTACATATACATCACTTGATAATCACAACAGCCATTTAACTATGAATAATGAAAATAAATAAATAAATATTCTACTTTAATAACATTGGGGAAAAATGACTTTGGTATTTTGTTAAATATATTTGCGTTTTTAAACTTGTCCTACTCTAAAAGTTCAAAACTTTCATTATAATCAGTGCAAGATTTAAGATATCAGCTTTACAAAAATTCATGCAAAATCCCCTCCCCCCCCCCCCAAAAAAAAAAAAAATGAAAATACTTATTTAAAAATTATGTTTTTAAAAAATTTATATTTCCACATGGGCAAGTTTTTATGTAGATCAGAGGGTACTCACAAAAGCTATTTAACTATCAATAAAAACAAATAAGTACATATTCTATATTAAAAACATGAGGAAAAAATAACTTATGATTTCCAAACTTCTTTCGTCTTAAATATATACAGTAACATCTGTCATTTTTGTATTTTTTGTATAAGTGCATATAAATAAAGTTACCACAGTTTTAAATACGAAATCTAGTTAGAGGTTTTTACTTTTTCCCATTATAAATTTCAAATTACTTTTTTATTAAAAATAATAAAAAAATCAGTATTAGAGTTGATTGCAAATCAAATACATATGTATATTTTTACAGGCAGCTTCATATAATAGACCAGTCTCATTTACTTTATTTATCTTTTTTTAATCTGCGGTTTTATGCCAGGAAGTAAGAAAGCATTAGGTCATCTTTCAAAGTTTTTTTTTTCTTTACTTCCTTGTGGCCGTCATTTACTGCGAGATAAAAATTATCCATTGAAACTAAGAACTGACATTGAATATATAATTCGTAATAAAAAAGAACGTCATAAGTTTAAAAATATATACTTCTAGAATTAGTGGGGTTTTTTGCGAACAGATTCAAAACTAATTAAATTTCATGCAGGATTTTGTTTAGTACAATAAATAAAATCATAAAATACACTAATTTTACTACTATAAAGAAACTTACTTGAGTTGCTGCAAGAGGTAAGAAATATTCCTCGATTTGAAATTTTAAAAACTACCACAACCACAGTGAGGGAGAAAGACTTTCATCAGTTTAAAAGGTAATCCCATAATACATCCGACTAGCCATATTTAAAGAATGAGATGTTTCATCCTAAAAACAGGACCCGCCAGACAAAAGTTTCTTTTTTTTTGCCAGCTTCGACAGGACGAAGATGAATAACACAATATTATTGATATAAATTGATACGAGTTAACACTAAGCCCATTGCACACGCTTTGTAGAATTTCCGGGTGTAATCTTCAACCGTCGTCTACTTCTGTTCTGTGTCTATCCCGCCCTTATATCGACGACAGCTTCTAAGAGACATTTGATGTCGAGCACACACGTCAGATGTATGTATTCAATAAATAAGTACTCCAAGTTAATACGAATTAAAATCACAGTACTTCACATTTCGCAAAAAACGAATTAAAATACACGCGTACATAAAAACAAACTTTCTTTGAATTACAACGTATACCACTTCGAACGAAGACATCTAAAACGCATGCGCAACTGGGAGTGCTAGTGCCCCCTGGTGGTTATTGCGTCGGAAGAATCAAAACGTCTTAAATTAAGACACGTTTAAAGCAATGAAGTGTCTTAAAATAAGACGTTTGCGGATATTTTAGACATTATTCTCAGTTCGTTTACACCATGGTCATAGTAAGACGCTTATGTATCTTAAATTAAGACATCTATAGTGTCTTAATTTTCAGATTAAGACACTTAAGTGTCTAAAATTCTTTTTCAGTCACATATGTGTCTAAATTTAAGACGCTTCTATTTGCAGTGCAAGCGCTTTCTCTTAATGTTTTCGGGTGGTTTGGTGTACTATTAGTAGTACATATCTTTTCATCGAGTATTATTTTGCTTTAATTACTTTTGTTACTATCTACATATAATAGTGATAGTATATAGCCATGCCTTTCTTATTATGACTTCATTTATGGTTGGTTGGTTAGTTGGTTGTGTTTATGACGGCCAATTATCAACACGAGGGATATAGGCCCTAATGGGGGGAGTGCCCTTCGTGGGGGTCTTTCTAAGGGAACCTAACCCGTACTAACGCTTGGAAATCCAAGGTTCGAAGAAAACCACGAAAACTCCGAACGATTAGGCCGACGGGCGCGATTGGGTTCGAACCCAGCACTTCCCGTCTACCAGCTTCGAGAGCAGAACCTCTCGGCCACTGGTGGAGCCGACTTCATTTATGCTTTGACATTTAGTATATATAACAATAATAATAAAAGTTTGCTTAATTCTCTTTGCAGCGTTGGCGATTCCTTTATTTTATACATATATTTTACTCTTTAAATTTAAAATATGAGTTACTATTCTGAACGAATCAGGTGTGAAACTCAAAAAACATTAGAAAGTTGCAATATCTGCTAAACCCTGTTGTAATACGATATTTTCCAAACCTCTACAAAAACTCTTCCTTAGCCTATTATTATATAAACATGAATTGAAATAGTACACAAAATAAGCATATTCATTTAATTTCAGACAATGAGATAATCCTTATACTTCAGTAAATCTATTTGGATTGCTAAGATTAACATTATTAAAGTAAAAGTAATTTTGCTATGAAAACTGAAAAAAAAAATGGACCCGAAAGAGAACCTTGGCTTTGAAGCAGGAATATCCAAACTTTCTGTTTCGTTTGACCACATATGTGAGGAAATGTTTGTTTCGAGCCTCACGTGTACAGCGTACTCTTCTGGTTTCCACCAGAGATTTTCGAGAAAATACTTAAAGGAAAAGAAAGACTTCTGAAAAAGATTTGCATCTGGACTAGTACCTTAGCCATTTACGCTTATAGCCTTCCCTCCCACCCCCCACCCACGAGAGTTAGGACATTTTTCTATAAAAATCTAGGGCTCGAAAATGTCTCTTCCACCGGGACTAATTTAAGGAGTCGGGGGTCTCATCATAAATTAATTAGTGTGGCCTGAGACAGTTTTTTCTATGCTTCAGATTATTACACAATCAATTTAATAATTTAAAATATGTAATAAAAAAGTACGTAATACTGAATTACGTAATCAACTTTGTCAAATATTGATTCATGACCTTGAAAACGAAATCCAAAGGAACCGAAAAAATTCCGCTTTATACAGCTTTCGATCTTAGCAGGTATAATTGTTGGTATTTTTTCTTTTGGGAACATGTAATTTTTTCATTTAAGACAGGATTCCGTTATAGACAGATTTCATTTTCACAGATTTTACGGTACTTAGTGATATGAATCACATTGTCTTAAAAGACTACATTAGTCACGTGAAGAAACCAAACTCGCAAACTAATGTTAAACCTATGGGAGCGTTCTTTTCAAATTTCTCGCTTGCATTTTAATATTTTTAAATGATTTTTTTCTGTTTGGGATAGCAGAAATTGATCCCTAACCGGATTCGTGTTTACTTTTTCGATTTTGGTTGCAGATATTTTTTTTTATATATAAAGTTACTTATATTTTTGAAACCGGTTCCGAAAGTGAAAGTAGCCTCATAAAAAAGAAGAAAAAACTGCAACCAAAACCGAAAGCGTACAAACTAACGACGTTAAAAATCAACTTTGAAAATAATGCTCCCATAGATTTAACATTAGCAAGCGAGTTTCTCAGCGTGACTAGTGTAAGTTCTTAAGAACTCAAAAACCAATCTTCATTTGGCGCCTCGTTCGTTTTCCGTTCTGGCCCCCGGGACACATGCCCCAACCCCCCCCCACACACACACACTCTAGTTTCGGCCTTGGTGGGGATTCACAAAATTCGTGGTACAGGAAAGAAATACTTTCATGGGCGATTGTTCGGAGCATTTCGGCATGGATTTCGTTATTTTTAAAAAGAGAAGGACGCATTTTGCCGATTTTAAAAAAGACAGATCGTTGCATCCTTCAAAAATGGTCTAGAGCAAACACTATCTATATTCTTTAATATACTCAAATATAGTAAAATACCTGAATAGCAGATACTTCGGGATCGTTGAATATTCTTGGATCGGATCGGGATGTACCTTTTTATTTTCGGGACGGGGTTACTCCAATTTCATTTCTGTAGGTTGGATTCACTCTAGAATAATTCTTATGGGACATGCACATCCTACTACATTTCTTTCTATATGTCCCATTGTAACTATATTGATTTTTTAATGGATCTCTCTTTGTATGTAAATATCTGAATTATTATTAATGCCATTAATCCATTTACACGGCTTGGAAACTTAAAAATCTGAAAAATTCTGCATCGAAAACCTTCTAAGACGGAATCACATAGGAGAGGAAAAAATCGTTATAGTTAAGTTCCTTTTTTATAAGGTCTGTCATCTCTTGCAAATGTATTATTTATTTTCAAACGGATTATTATATCCATTTTGCACCGAACAAGAATTTTTCCGTTTAAAACAGGATTTCGTCATACACAGATTCTTATAATAGCTTTTACAGCACTGTATCCCTAACCCCTAGAAATGCATATGTACTATTCTTTAAAGATAATTTTAATTTTAGAATAATGGTAATTTAAAAATCATGTATTTTCGGCAAAAATTGTTGACCCAAGGAGGTTGTTCATTAAACAGATTTTTGCACGAGTCAGACGGGGATAGGTCAATGATTTTCATACAAACAGGGTTGTGACCGGACCAGAAAATTTCGATCGCTGTAGACTTCTAGGAAGAATAAAGCACACACTCAGAAATAAGTCAGGTTCGGCCCGGCCCGAGCCTCCAGAGAAAGTCAGACCAGGGCACGATCCAGAAAAACTGATGATCAGACTCGACCCATACCGACTCCGTGTAGGCCTATAAATGGCATTTGAATGGGAAAAACGGCTGGAAAATTTTTAAATAAATTATGAAAAAAATTGAGTTTGAGTTGTAAATTTCGTTCAAACTCACAGATTTTTTGAACTTCCGTTCAGCTCACGTTCATTTATCAAAAAGTGAGTCAAGTTCAACTCAAAGTTCACAGATAGTGAACTAAGTTCGTGAGTTTTCGTTCAATGAACGCGCTCATACCCAACACTGGTTTCAGGCACTTTCGTATGAACTCATCATTACGTCTGTTTTGAAATTTTAAGGTAAAATCATTTAAACGTTTTAAATCAATAACATTGTTTTTGCACATTCTCCTTTTAGGAACAATACTTTGATCCTGTCGCTCAAGCTGCTATGGTTGAATGGAGGTTATGGCAACAATGAGGTTAAATTTAACACCATCCCAAAAGAAGTACTAACAAAGAGGACTATCAAAGAGACACGTGATAATCCTGAGGAGGTGTATTATCAGCAAGAAATGGAAGACAAGGTATAAATTTACATATTAATCTTAAATATACTTTTTAAGTTTTAATTTTGTCATGGAATTTCATTTTGTGTGTGTGTGTGTGTGTGTGTTTAGTAATTAACACTGTATTGGGCCAGTGTGACCTTAGAGATACATATGCGGAAAAAAAATCTGTTTTCATATTAGTAAACTTCATACCTAGAATCTTTCCTATGTGTTTGGAATGCAGTGCTATCAAGTTTCAGTTCATTTATTTAGTATCGTCTATCAATCAGATACATTTGCCCAATAACATACATTTTCTTCCAAGATTAGATAGAAATCCATGACATGTGTTAGATTTGGAAGTTTTTTATAATAGAATAATGTTGGCAGTATAGAAATAGCATATAAAATTTAATTTTGTTTGCAATTGAATTTTCAAAATTCACTGTTTATAGAAAATTTTTTAATGTAACTTTCAATGAAAGTAAGCCTTTCAATATTATTTTTTCATTTTCTTACATAATTATCACTTTGTTATTAAATTATGATTAAAGGTACCATTAAGAACAGTGAAAGTTTAGATTATCTTTGTGAAATCCAGAATTTTTATAAATCTAGTCTTAGTCCTGATACAGGATTTTCGAGGTTATACTGTATTAAATTAGACATGTATCTCTCAGACACATGCATTTGACTGTTGGAAGAAAATTGCCGCCTGACTGCTTAGATTTTATGGGGTAAGGTTAAACATCATTGTTGTGATAAAACATTTCATATTTAGAATAAATTTAAATGTAGTTTCATCCCCCCCCCCCACCATTCCAATGTATACATTTTGAAAATGGCAACAAAGAGGAATTTTCAACAATATTTTGTAATGTTGCTTAAGAGCTTTTAAATTTGTTTTTAAAATGGAAATTTATTTTAAGATTGCATCAGAAGTAACATGATAAACAAGTGGGTAAGTGTGATTGCACAGAGGGTTTCATTTATTCATTTTCCATTTTATTCATAATTGCCCGAATTTTCAGTGGTGTAACTTTATATAAAGCTAAAAGTTTTTGTGTATATTTTTTCAGAATATGCATGGGGAGGCGATTTTGTGTGTGTGTAGGTTTTTATTTTTAGGGTCCATTTTATGAAAAGTAAGTTATTTTTGTGATAAATAACATTTTGTCACGAAAGTTGAAATCATGTTACTCAAATTTAAATGAAGACTTTGACAAAACTTCTTTAAATCCCCTTGCTAAAGTTTGTTTTCAGTGAGCTGGTTTTATTTACAATTTACACATTTTAAAACAGTTTGTGTGAAAAAGAATGTTACAAAGGGGCCTGTTTTATTAAAAGAAATTTTGTGATGAGGCCCATTTTATTAAATTTATTTTTGTGAAGAGGCTTATTTTATTAGATTTTTGTGAAAGGGCCCTAAATTTTGCTTGGAACGACCCCTTATATATATTTTCATATTTAGAATACATTTAATTTTTAATGTAATTTCATCCCCCCCCCCCAATTATTGTTTAAAAAGATATGTTTGTATACATTTTGAAAATGGTAACAAAGGTGAATTTTCAACAATATTTTAAGAAGTTGCTTAAGACTTTAAGAATTTATTTATATTTACTTTAATCTAAAAACTAATATTTTAAAAGATTCACAATCCTTTACATTACAATTATTGCTAGTTAACTTAATTTCAATATTTTCTTTTAACACAGGAGAATAGTGACCTCATGGAGGAATGCAATTCCGCTGCGAGGAGTGGAATTCAACAACCCTATCGAATCTCTCAAGATCCAACAGAGAAGAATACATATTTTCTTGTCTTGACAAGAAAATTTTAAATGAAAATATTTACATGTCCAGTTAAAGGTGTTGTCAAAACACTCCACCTGTTTTTAAAATTACTATCAATGCTAAGTTTGTTTTTTCTTTTTGTTCAATAAAATTGTTAGTAAATAATGATGTTGTTTTTTTTTTCCCCACAATATTCTAAATTGAATATTTGGCTCCTGCTTTTGGCATAAAAAGCTACAATCTTATGCCATTTTAAAATTTTATATTTCTTTTACAGTTAGTAGATTTAAGAAATATTGAATAAAATCAATGGTTAATTGCGACAAGATTAAGAAGGAATATCTGCAAGATAGTACCTAATAGGTTGGTATTTATCCAATCAAGACATTGTTCCTTCTAACCCAGTAGCTAAATTCTAAAGTTATTTTGGTGCATAATTTATTTGGAAATATATGAACTGCTTTAACCCTAGATCTAATACCGGGAATTTTATTCAAGTTTTAATAAAACGTTCTACACCAGAATTTTTATTTAAAACTATTTAACTTATTTATTTACCTTATTTTTGTCTGGTTTATATACTTAGTTTATTTTAAAGAAATTTCTGGTTTGAATGAATATTTTGTATGTACCTGTCGGGTCCAATGGACCCGTCTGGTAGACGGAGGGTTAAATTGACATTTAGCAAGTGCTAATTAATTAGCATAAAAAAGCTTAACAATTAATATTTCTTTAAAGTTAGTCAATTTAAGAAGTAGTGTGAATTAAATCAAGGGATAATTACAACAAAGTATATAATGTGTTGGTGTTTATCTTTTTTGAAATATTTTGTTTTACTTATTACAGCCTAACAATAGCTGTGTGACAACACTTGTGATAATGTTAGTTCCATGGGGAAGTTATTTTCAAATATCTTGCTTGGATTTTAATATTTGTACAGGCTTTTTTTTTTTTGCATATGATAGCTGAAGACAATCTATATCCTGGCTAGTTTTTACTTTTTTAACGTAGGTTTTATATTTTATTTTAAATACTTTAATTTTCTCGGAACCGATTCTAAAATTGATATCTTAATACAGTAAGCACTCGATGGGACTCATATGTGTTCGTAAAATCTATTCGTAAATGGGAGTAACATTAGTTCAGCGAGATGCTGGGCGGGACCAGTACACAAGTTCCAGTGGCGTGGCGTGAAAATTTTCTGTGGTCATCGCAATTATTTAAGTTTGTGGTGAAAAATTATTAACTCTAAAATTCAATGGTTGAATGTTCAAAAAAGAAACTTTAAATCTTACCTTCACTTATACATGAACTCCAAATGTTCTGCTAAAACTGGATCGTAGAGTTTTAAAAGCTTATTAAGAGTTTTAAAATATTGCTTGGTCATCGCCGCATCCAGCGATGACCGGACGCCACGCCACTGACCAGTTCGTAAAATCGTCTACTGTATCAGAAAAGCTAAACAAAATTGCCAAATTAAAATTAAGCCTGCATAAAGATCCTATGCCCCCAGACCCCCCCCCCCCCCCAAAAAAAATATATATACATATATATATATATATATATATAAATCCAAACAATGTATTTGAAAATAACTTCTCCATAGGATTAACACTCTCATTTCTGGGCGATTCCGTGGAGAGTGTCACACACGTAACGCAGGCTTTAATTTGCATTTATTCAATTATTTATTAAATTTTAATGTTAATTCTGATTTTAAGTGGTATGGTAAATAAGTTATCATATTTTTAAATTTAAATGTGTGGCAATAAACCTCACAGAAGTATATCATTTAATTTCATTACTCAAAATGTGCTTTTTTCCTACTTCGGAAAAAAGCTCATTTTGAGTAATGAAATTTAATGATATATTTCTGTGAGTTTTATTTCCACACATTTAAACTAAAAAATATGGTAATAACTTATTTACCATACCACTTAAAATCAGAATTAACGTTAAAATTTAATGAATAAATGAAAATTAAAGCCCTCGTTACGTGCGACTCTCTGCGCGGAATCGCCCTTCTATGCTTTTTCAGCGACTAGTGTAGGATCTTAAGGCTGTTCTTAATGGCTCTGCTCAACAAGCACAAAACGTTTTGATACATTTACAAATTCATTTTTTAATGGAAAGATATAAAATTGGAAAGCCTGGTTATGGAAGCCATTTGGAATTGAACCATTGAATTTCCCATTTTTTTTATCAATAAATTACTTATTGAGTTATAAGCGATTTTGATCACATGACAAACACGTTTTCGCCCGCTCTTGAGTGTTTTTTCTCCATTTTCGCAGAAATTCAGTTTAAAACGTGCACTTTGACACTATTTTCTGAAAGATCTATTGCGTTTGAAAAAAAAAAAAAAAAAAAAGGAAAAAGCAGCTCGATTACATAGTTTCTGAACACCACCAGCTGGTTTCATGCATTTTCGATCAAAAATAAATTAAAACTTATGTCAGAAAGTTGCCCTTTTGGATTTGAGAATTCAGGAGGGTTTAAAATTTGTCATTGGGATTTTTCCTTCTTTTGGTGATTTCAATTTAGTCAATCATTTAGATATTTTTTTCATTTTTTTTTTTTTTTTAAGTTAAATGCTTAAGATTGGTTTAATTGTAATTTTTAGTTATAAATCACAATTTTTTTTCAATCAAAAAGTAATACAATTATATGAACCAATATGAAGGGATATAAAATTAGTTATTTATTATTTTAATTTGAAAATGTGGCAAGAATTCTGTGTTATTTTGAATTTCATTGATAAAAATCAATCGCAGGTTACTGAATTTCATTTAAAATGACATGATTTTATTTAATCAGTAAATTAGAAATCGCTCAAAGTTTTTTTGTTTTTGTAATTTTGAGCGAGTTTTTATGAATGAGTTTATTAAAAATCACTCAAGGGATTTTGCATTTTATGAACATCATTTAAGAGTTCATTGCATGAACTCTTAAATGAGTTGATTTAATCCATGTATGAATTGTTACAAATTGCCCAAGAACTACTGGATTAAATCTGAAATTACCTCATTTCACTCAAGTTTGAATTGATTATAAATCACAAGTGGTACTGGATTTAGGCTTAAATTATTTCATTTCACTCAAATATGAATTGGCTACAGATCACACAAGTGCTACTGAATTTAGTCTCAAAGGGATTCCATTTCACTCAGGTACGACTTGGTTACAAATAGCTCAAGAGCTACCAGATTTAGTCTTAAATGACTTAATTTCACTCAAGTGTGAGTTGGTCACAAATTACTCAAGTGCTACCTGATTTATTCTTAAATAACTTCATTTCACTCAAGTATGAGTTGGTTACAAATCACTCAAGTGCTACTGGATTTAGTCTTAAATGACTCAATTTCACTCAAGCATGAGTTGGATGCAAATCACTCAAGTGCCACTGGATTTTACCTTCATTGATTTGATTTCACTCAAGTATGAGTAAAATAGAGATCACTCAATCATGAGTTGCTTAAAAACAACTCATTCACTCGAGTTGTTTCAACTCTTTATGAGAAGCTGACTTTCAAATCATGAGATGAGTGGATTTCGGCTCAACTTGAGTTATTTTGGCTCTTTTGTTTTAAGAGTGTAGTAACAGTAATTAAAAGACAATATCAAGAAGAAAAAAAAAGAATTAACGAAAATTAAATGTTTTTAAATGCTAAAATTCCTTAAATCATGTGCAAATATTCTTATTTACAATGTAAGTTCAGGGATATATGTTTAGGAAAATTTTAGGTCCTTTAAGGGCCCTTCACAAAATAATTTATCCCCAAACAGGACCTTGCACAAAACATTTTATCCCAAATGCCACATTGGTAATCTGCTTCAAAGGAAGTAAATTTCCACTGAAAATACTATTATGATAAATAGATTTAACAATAACTTAAGCATCTAACTTGCAAAATTGAAGTGATCATTCAAAAAGTAAACACTTTAAAAATTAGAGCATTTATCAGTATTTTTTGGAAAGGTACTATGAATAGATGATATTTTTAATAAAGTTGCACTTACTTTCATAAAATATTTTGAATTTATAAAAGTTTCATTTAATGTTATTTAAAGGTAATTTTTAATATGACATGAGTAATGACTTTTGTATAACATAAATGGTGAATTTGATTCTTATTTAGCCTGTAAATATCAGTGTTTAAAAAACAGATTTAAATCAACAGTGAAAGGTTTGATCTAATATCTATTGGAAAATAAACACATCTACTTACATCTGCACATATGAAGAGAGATTCTCTCTTCTCTCCAAAATATGCCATCAATAGAAATAGCACAAACTCAGTGCCATTTCTCGAAACTTCCGACAAAGTTGTTTCTTTCATTACGTTTTCAAAATGTTTTTTGCTGCATCCAGCAGGTTTAGTTTGAATATAATCAGTGATCCGGTGTGCTTTCTTTGCAATCGCATTGTGGAATTTTTCTACAATGTTGATTCCTACAAGATTGTTGAAATGTTGATTCCTTCAAGATTGTTGAAATGTTTCAAAAAACCCACTGACGTAAAAAGCAAGGGCCACTCTGACAACAAATATTCTACTGGCTTTTTCATATTTATCTCCCTCCTTTGGGTGAAGTAAGTATCATTTAACAGTTCCAGGAAATCTGAAGCATTATAAAAGAGTGGCCCTTGCTTATATAAAATTTTCATATGTTCTCTTTTTTCTTGTTGAGAAAGAGGGGTTTCAGACTCTGGCAGCCTATCAGGCTGCCAATTCACGCAACCGTACTGGTCGGCATTGCAGATTTTTTTTGATTCACAAGTTTCATCTTCATTCTTCTTTTTTCTTTTCAAAGAATTAAAAGTATTCCACCTATTCACGTTTTGGAACCTATTAATAAGTTGTTTTGCGAGGGAGGCATATCCAGTAGCCACTAGATCATCACCTACTATGTCACCAAATGATTCAGGGTAGGTTTTCGTTATATTTTTCGCAATTATAGTTAATGCATTTGATCCAGGGTTATTGCAATCTTCTTTAACTTTCTGACAAATCACCCTCACCATATGTAAACGCAAGAGTGGCTGGGGTCTTTTCTTTTCTTCAAGTGCATCTAATAGTTCGCTAGGCATTTTACTCCATGGGACATTGAATTTCGAAGCCCATTCACTATCTATTACTGTTAGTGGAATATCTCTACTGGGCACAACTTTACTGGGACCACTGGTACAGGGCATTGGTGTAAAATTATCTTCCAAAAGGGTCATTCCATGTCAGTTCAGGCAGGCATGTAACCCACCATCACAGATTTTGATGAAACTGCGTGTGTTTGATCATTTTATTAAGATATGATTCCCAGTATTTTTTTTTACTCCTTGGTCAAATAGTTTCTGAGAAAAAAATTGTCAAAATTTTGAAAAACTGCCACCAGTTGGCATTCTTGACTGCTCGATTTTCAAATGTAGCATGACATAAATATGATCATATTTCAATATCTATTCCACAAATCATCTTCAAATAATTTATGCATAATATATAAGGTACGTATTTTATGAAAAAAAAATACTGTTACGCTTATATAACATTTTAAGTGTGTCTAAAAAAATGTTTAATCTTTGAAGTCGTGATTTTTTTATGAAAAATAATGCATTAACTAAAATAGCATTATTAACAAAAGGCGGTATTTTTATTAAATTTATTTTTTGTGGGGGATATACTTAAAGGTGTCCTTTACCTGATTCTGAAATAAAAGTAGTGGGATTTTGGGTGTTTTTAGTAGTATTTCATATTTAAAAATATTTTGAGGTGTATTTCAAATCAAATCAACCAGAGTCATTCCATGTCAGTTCGTTTAAGACATTTAATTCACTGTCACAAATTTCAATGAAACTGGGTATGTTTATAGCTCATTTTAAGACAGGATCAAGGAAATTAAAGGTGATTACAAGTAAAATATTTTTTAAGATAAAAAAAAATATCTAAATTTTGAAATTTTTTTAAAAATGTTTTTAATGACAGATCTATATTCAAAGACGGCATAAAAAAAAGTCATTTCAATATAAAATCACTAAATAAGTTTCAAATAATGTATATGTGACAAATAATGTAGGCAGATTATTGTTTATTGTTGTTTGTCATGTTTAAATGCTAAGAGTGTGTTTAATCTTGTGAATTCTTAAAATCAAGAATTTTGTGAAAAATAATGTGTTAATCAAAAATTTATTATTAACCGAAGGCAGGCGGTTATTACTTTTTTTAATTGTACGTAAAAATATCTTTTCAATAGTTATAAAATAAAAATAGTGAAAATATGAGCAATTTTAACAAAATTTTCATAAAATGTGAATGTTTAATGATAAATATTGAAGCTTTTCATGCTAAGATGTACTAAAATGACTACGATATCGTGTATTTCTACGCTTGCTTAGATATAATACATACAATAATAAAATAACAAATATTATTTACAGCAATAAAAATTAAATTAAATAGTACCAGTTCCTTTACCAACACTACATTGCTCAACAGCCGACTTAAAATCAACAGCCCACTCTTATTGAAAAATACTTTCAACTGTCCAAATAATAAATAAACTGCATTTAAAAATTTTAATATCAACTTATTATCTTAAGACGATAATAATAACTAAACAACATGATGAATTTATAAATCAGCTTTTAATTGAAAAGTCATGAAATGGTCCCTTTAAATATTGTTGTTCATCGAGTCAATCAAAACAAATTATATAAAAAAAATAGTGAGCCTAATATGCTGACTGCAATGACACTTTTAACAAAACTAATTAATTCATTACCATCTGAAATCAAACCCGAAAGATCAAAAAGAAAAAAAAAATCATCTGTAGTGTGAATGCGACATACTCAGTGGTTGTTGAGGTAGGAATGTCTTTGTGACATTTTCACCTGTACTTCAATAAAATATAAACATATAAGCTTTTTTCATTCATCCAAATTAAGTAAAACAATTATAAAATTTTGTTGTCATTACACCAGATATTAAATTTTTCGCTACATACTATTTGATAAGTTCTTTACTTTTAGACATTATTGACATAATATCATAAAATTTACTATATGTATTTTCTATAAGTGTATAAACAATATATATATGCTTCATTAAACATAAATGAATAATTTTTAAATAATTTGTTTGAGAACAGGGATATATATACACACATATATATGTTGAAAATCCATCTTTCAGCAATATTGTGATGAAATAAATCAAATTACCGTAATTTCCGGTGTATAGCCCGCGGATCAAACAATCGTGTTTCGACCCAGAAATTTTTAAAAATAAAATGTAACTTTTTTGATCACAGTAAATATTGGTCTTCAAATACTGAATAAAATTTCTGGGTCCAAACTGAATTGTTTGATCTGCGGGTTATACACCCGAAATTACGGTACATATCATTAGAAACTGAATAAAGTTACAAAAGTGCAACTCATTAAGCTTTAAATATTTTTTTTTAGATATAGTTATTTGAAAGATATAAATATAATGGATTATGCATTTTTTGCATACATTTAAAGCACAATACGTCAAAATTTTCTTCAAAAGAGTGAAATTTGTTTGTTTTTTTTTTTTTTCAATATTAGAAGCTCAATGATAAATTTTCAATATTAACAGCCAAATATGAGTTTAAAGATTAGGACTGTCATTTTGAAAATTTCTATTGGGCGGTGAGGAGCTAGTGATTTTTCTCTTTTTTGGAAAGGGATAATTGCTCTTCGCCCTAGAAGTTTTACTAAAAAGCAATATTGTTTATTTTTTTTCCTTAAGAAACGAACATAAAAGATAATTTGAAAAATAAAATAAATGTATAAATAAAAATATTTCCAGGGATGATACATTGGATAGGTTTTACATTTGAAAATATTGATAATTTTAAATACTACTAAAACCAGCCAAAATCCCACTATTTTTATTTCAGATCCAGTTATAATGTAGTATTATGTACAATTTAAAATTAAAAAATTAGTCATAGAAACTCCGCCTCTGATTGATAAAGATTTTTTAATAATTTCATTATTTTTTGTAAAATATTTTTGATTTCAAAGATTATACAATTTTTTAGACACATTTAAATATTTTTTAACATTACAGCAATATTTTTTTCATAATCTACATACTTTATTTACCTTGCTTAAATTATTCGAAGAAGATTTCTTTATTAGTTATTGAAATATGATTTTATATATAAAATGAGGCCTTTGAGAATTGAACAATCATTAATGGCAACTCGTGGCATTTTTCCAAAATTTTGATAATTTTTTCTCATATGTTCACTATTTTTATTTTATAACCATTTAAAAGATATTTTTACGTACAATTAAAAAAAGAGCAATAACACCCTGCCTTCGGTTAATAATAAATTTTTGATTAACACATTATTTTTGATAAAATTCTTGATTTTAAAAATTCATAAGATAAAAGACACTCTTAGTGTTTAAACATGATAAAAAACAAGAAATAATAATCAGCCTACATTATTTGTCACATATACATTATTTGAAACCTATTTAGTGATTTTATATTGAAATGACTTTTTTTTTTTTTTTTTTTCTAATGCAGTCTTTGAATATCGAACTGTCATTAAAAAAATTTAAAACAATTTTTCAAAATTTTGATATTTTTATCTTAAAAAATATTTTACTTAGGATCAAGAAAATTAAAGGTGATTACGTCTTAAAATAAGCTATAAACAAACCCAATTTCATTGAAATTTGTGACAGTGATTAAATATGCTTAGGGGAACTGACATGGAATGACTCTGCTTGATTTGATATGAAATGCACCTCAAAATATTTTTAAATAGGAAATACTACCAAAAACACCCAAAATCCCACTATTTTTATTTCAGAATCAGGTAAAGGACACCTTTAAGTATATCTCCCATAAAAATTAAATTTAATAAAAATACCGCCTTTTGTTGATAATGCTTTTTTTGTTAATGCATTATTTTTCATAAAAAATTCACGACTTCAAAGTTTAAATATTTTTTTAGACACACTTAAAATGTTATAAGCGTAACAATATATTTTTTTCATAAGCTGCGTACCCTAAATATTGTGCATAAATTATTTGAAGATGATTTGTAGAGTAGATATTGAAATATGATTATATATATGACATGCTACATTTGAAAACCGAGCTATCAAGAATGACAACTGACGGCAATTTTTCAAAATTTTGACAATTTTTTTCTCAGAAACTATTTCACCAAGGAGCAAAAAAAAATTACTGGTGATCATATGTTAATAGTAAGAACAAACACACGCAGTTTCATTAAAATCTGTGATGGTGGGTTACATATTGATATTTTACTGCCTGATTTGACGTGGAATGCCCCAAAACTGGAATCTTAGGAGTTTCTGAAATCAAAGCAATTTTTAAAATCAGTTTTTTACTTATGCAACAAAACAAACATAAAAATAATAAAATAAAGAATTAGGATAAGTTGAGTGAATTTTGATAATCATATGTTAATAATTTGAAAATCTCTCTAAAATATTTAAAAATTAAATACACTATGAGTCTCAAACATGCGCAATACATATGCATTTCAAACTGTAAACAGTGAAATTTGCAGTTAAGAAGTATCCTTTATAATTTTTATTCCAAATATCAGTGAACGAAAAAAAAAAAAAAGTTATCATAAATTTGGGTACTTTTCGGTTATCTGGGCGCCAGTGTTATATATACATATATTGTATATAAACACACACACATATATATATATATGTATATATGTAAGTATATATACATACATGTATATGCCTAGGACTGCTGAACCACTCTTGAAAAAGGGAGAAAAAAGACTAAATCGTAAGGAAAAGAGACTACAATGTAAAAAAAGAGACTAAAAGGAGACCAAATAAAATACATTTTTTCTCTTCACATATATGTTTTGGATACACAGACAAACACGATAAGATTTAACACCATCTGCAGAATTCATTTTCAATGCATGTCAATCAGTTACAAAAAATTGCAAATTTCATCAATTGGTCGGGGACAAATATCGCGAATCTCGACAATCCGTCATGGGAAAAAAAAATAAGAAAATTCATGAAATAATCCTGGGGAAAAAACTCGCAAAATTCACCAAATGATTTCACAGAAAAATCCCGAAATTCAGCAAATGATCTCGGGGGAAAAAACTACGAAATTCTTCAAATGTTCTCGCCGAAAAAATAGTGAAGTTCATCAAATTGTCTCAGAAAACATATCGTGAAATTTGTCACATGATCTTGAGAAAAAAAAAATCTCGAAATTAGTCAAATGTTCTTGGGATAAAAATCATGAAATTCGAAAAATGGCCTCGAAAAAAAAAAATCGCGATATTAGTCAAACGGGTCTCTGAGGAAAAATCGCGAAATTCGTCAAATGGTCTTGGGATAATATTGTAAAATTCGGCAGTCTCGAAAAAATCGCAAAATTCATCAAATGGGTCTCGGAGGAAGGCAGGAATCACGAAATTCATCAAAAATCGATCATTTGCCGAAATTTGCGATTTTTTCCGCAATCGTTTGCCGAAATCCGCTATTTTTTCTAGAGATCGTTTGCCGAAACACGTGATTTTTTCCGCGATCGTTTGCCGAAACACGTGATTTTTTCCGCGATCGTTTGCCGAAACACGTGATTTTTTCCGCGATCGTTTTCCGAAACACGTGATTTTTTCCGCGATCGTTTGCCGAAACACGTGATTTTTTCCGCCCTCGTTTCCCGAAACACGTGATTTTTTCCGCGATCGTTTGCCGAAACACGTGATTTTTCCACGATCGTTTGCCGAAACACGTGATTTTTTCCGCGATCGTTTGCCAAAATTTGCGATTGTTTCCACGGTTGTTTGCCAAATTCGTGATTTTTTTCCGGGATCGTTTGCCGAAATTTGCGATTTTTTCAAGAGATCGTTTGATGAAATTCACGATTTTATTCGAAGATTGTTTGCCAAAATTCATGATCGATGTTTCCTTTCCTGACTCATTTTTTCCCTCCTATTACTTCCAAAATACTGATTTTGTGGAATTTTGCAAAAATAAATGACTCGCGGGATTCCGCGAATATATGCATACACAGGGGTGTAAAAATACCGGGCGACTAAATTTTCGACACTGGCGCCTAGCTATGTCTTAGGAAATGAAAAGTAATTCATATTTATAACCTTGATTATTTAAGGATTTTTTTTTTCTTTTTTTCCATGCGCAAAGAAAAAAAAATAAGTTCTCTTTCACTAAACTGGACTTATTAAAGCTATTATTAAATGATTTCCAGAAATATTTTGTCACATTGAATGTTGATTTGGAAACAACTGAAAGTATTGCACTTGACGAATGGTACGAGTTTAAGGTACTATGCAAAGACATGAAATTTAGTGAGCTTTTGATCAAATCAATGAAAAATTATTCTAAATTTCCAATTTTATTAAAGTTACTGCAAATTGTATCTGTAATACCTGTGGTAACTGCATCCTGTGAGCGAGGATTCAGCACAATGAATTTTATCAAGAAGAAGTTTCGCTCTACTTTGACATCACAAAATTTAAATTATTTATTATTAATAAATTTAAATGGACCTTCTGTAGAAGCATTTGATCCTACAAAAGCAGTTGAACGCTGGTACTTTCATCAAAAACAACAAGACACATGAGCGGTCATAAACATCATAAAAATTTAAAAGCAAATGAGGACAAACAATAAGTTAACAGTATTTATTTATGGCATATATTATAGTCCTTGAAGTGCATCACATATTTGTACTTTTGAGGTGTTTAAAGAAGTTTTTAATGATTATTATTTGTATTTTACATCAGCACTTCCAATTTTTTTATATCAATATTTATAATTTTATGTAACATTACTTTTTTATACAAGAAAAATTTATGTCATGTGTCAGATATATTTAATTAAAAAGAGTAATTTGTATGTACTATTATTAACTTATACTGTAATTTCATCTTACAAATTTGTTATCGATAGTAACTGGCTCCTAGATTTTCAAAAAATTTTTACACCCCTGTGCACACATATATATATTAGCAGAAAAATCATGACTTTTACTGCTATAGTACAAAACATGCAAAATTCCAGGAAAGGTTACTATATTTTAGGACATTCCAGGACTTTTTAAGTGAATTTTTTTAAGTGATCTCATAGAAAAAAATTGCGAAACTCCTCAAATAATCTTGGACGAAAGCGAGGCGGGGAGTCGAGAAATTCACCAAATGAGCGGAGGAAAAATCGCAAATTTTGTTAAAGAATCGTAGAAATAAATAGCGAACTGCATCAATCGGTCGCGCAAAAAATCGTGAATTTCGCGAAATGATTGCAGAATAAAATCACGAAATTCACCAAAAGATCTCGAGAGAAAATCACGAAATTCGTCAAATGTTCTCGCGGAAACAATTTGCGAAAGTCAAATAGCCTCGGAAAAAATTCATGAAGATTGTCAAATGACATCGGGAAAAAATCGCAAACATCGTCAAATGATCTGGAAAAAATCACGAAATTGGTTAAGCGATCGTGAAAAAATCGCTAATTTTGTAAAAGGATCGCGGAAATACATAGCAAGCATCGTTAATCGGCTGTGAAAAAATATCACGAATTTTGACAATCGGTCGCGGGAAAAAAATAACGAATTTCTTCAAATGATCTCGAGGTAAAATTCACGAAATTGTTTTTTTTTTTTTATGAAACCAATGGACAAATTTTACGTTTTTTTTTCCGCGATGGACAGAAGAACGTTTTTTTCCATAACCCACTGACATTTTGAAATGACTAATTTTTTTCATGCCATCGATTGACAAATTTCGCGATATTTACCTGTGACCGATTACTGAATTTCGCATTACTTTCCCAGCGACAAAATACCGAAATTTACGCCATTTTCCTCGCGACTAATTATTAAATTTTTCAATATTTTCCGAATTAATTTTCAAATTTCCCGTTTTCAACCCGCGACAGATTGACCAAATTCATCAGTGTCTGATTGAAAAGTTTTGTCATTTTTAGCTGCGACCTACTGATGAATTTCGAGATTTTCATGTAACCGAGGAAAGAATTTCGCGATTCTTTTCATGAAACGGAGGAAAGAATTTCGCGATTTTTTTCCATCAAATCGAGTAACTAATTTCGCGATATATAACAATCGACAGAAGAATCTTGCGATTTTTCCTGCAACCCACTATTTTTTTTCACAAGTTCGATTGAGAAATTTCGCGATATGTTTCTGTCGCCAATTGAAGGATTATGCGTTATTTCCCCCGTGAAAATGACGTAATCGTGGTATTTTTCCCGCGACTGAATGGCAAAATTTATGATTTTTTCCCCCAGTGAATGATTATCGAATTTCGCGATATTTTCCTGGCCAATTGGGGAATTTTGCTTTTTTATCCGCGACATTATGGCGAAATTTATGATTTTTACCCAGTGAATGATTATCAAATTTCGCGATATTTTCCTGACCAATTGGGGAATTTTGCGTTTTTATTTTCCACAGATTGACCCAATTCACGTTTTCTTTTCAATGTCCGACATAAAAATTTGCGATTCTTGCCCTCGAACGATGGACGATTTCGTAATAATTTTCCCACGATCGAATGATGAAAATTACGATTTTTCTCCCGTAACTGAGGGGCAAATTTCTCTGATTCTGTTTCCGCGACTAACCAAGTTTCACGATAGTTTCCGTGGAATTTCATGGTTTCATCCTGCAACAGACTGACATAATCCACGATTCTTTGCCCAGTTTTTTTACTGAAAAATTTTGCGATTCTTACCCGCGAGGACCGACAAAATTTCCAGATTTTCATTTCCTGCGACAGATTGCCAAATTTTCTGCGACCGATTGACGAATTTCGCGATATTTTTCAAATGACAAAATGACGAAAATGATGAATTACAAATGACGAAAGTTACGATCTTTTTCCCACGACCAAAGGATAATTTGGGGGTGATCAATGAGCATGGAATAATTGAAAAAAGCGAGAAAAGAGACTAAATCTCAAAAATATAGACTAAAAGAGACAAATGCAAAAAATAACGAGATTAGCAAGCCAGTCCAAGGAATGATATATATATGTATATATAACACTGGCGCCCGACTAATCGAAAAGCACCTAAATTTGTGGGAAAATAGTAAGCTACACTGTTTGCCATGATATGACAAACACGGCTTTTCACCCAAACTTAAAATTAACATCTGAAAAAGAAAACAACAACAACAAAAAAAAAAACATGGTGTATGATTTTTTTTTTTTTAAGATGCAAAGTTAAAAAAATTAACTATATTTTACTTAAAATTAAAAATAATATTAAAGATAAAAAAAATCTAACGGCTCTACTAGCGCAAAAATACAAGTACTTATAGATTTAAATTCTGAATAGTGAACACTTTCAAATCTATACATATAGTCCAGGCAATAGAGACCGTATAGGGACGCTACCTAGCAAAATTAATGGTAGTACTGGAAATCGGCTTTTTAGATGTCTTTTGGGTCGCTGAATCCGAATTTGTAACTTCCCACCAAAATTCCCCCGGCAACCTCCCCAAATTTTGGTAAAAAGCCCCCCAAAAAAGGTTTTTATTAGAAAAATCCATTTTTTTTAATGTTTTAGGGAAAAAGTAGCTAGAAATTCAGAAATAGACAAAATCTGCCTCGGAACATGCGCCGCAGTGCTGCGTGGGCTAAGTTGCGCAATTCACTTAACCACTCACACGTTTACATTAGCCCTCCCATCTTCCCTCCGAACTTTCTCTATAAGGTTTACTTTAAGTTTTTTGGGTCGCTGAATCCGAATTTTTAACTTTCCCCCAAAAATCCCCCCCCCCCAAATAGTTGTTTTTAACTTAATTTTCTTATTGTTTTAGGGGAAAAGCATTACGAAATTCAGAAACTAGACAAAATTGTCAACAAATAGGATAGATGACATTATGACGTAGGATAAACGGGGAGAGAGGGGGCTGCCTCGGAACATTCCCCGCGCTTTTCTCAAAAACCAAATTTTTTCAAAAAATCAATTTTTTGGAGGGTTGCCGGGTGAAATTTTGGTGGGAAGTTACAAATTCGGATTCAGCGGCCCAAAAAACATCTAGAAAGCCGATTTCCAGTACTACCATTAATTTTGGCAGATAAAATCCCCTATTGCCTGGACTTCATCAAATGATGAAGTCCAGGCAATAGGGGAACATGCACTGCGGCGTTACGTGCACTAAATGTTTAGTGCACGTAGCGCCGCAGTGCATGTTCCGAGGCAGCCTTCACCCTCCCCGTTCATCCTAATTCATAATGTCATATATCCTATTTGTTGCAAATTTTGTCTAGTTTCTGAATTTCGTAATGCTTTTCCCCTAAAACAATAAGAAATTTAAGTTAAAAACAACTATTTGGGGGGGGGGGGGATTTTGGGGGAAAGTTAAAAATTCGGAATCAGCGACCCAAAAATCTTAAAGTAAACCTTATAGAGAAATTTCGGAGGGTAGATGGGAGGGCGAATGTAAACGTGTGAGTGGTTAAGTGGAATTGCGCAACTTAGTTTATGCAGCACCGCGCGCATGTTCCGAGCAGATCCCCTCTTCCCCTTCATCCTAAGTCATAATGTCATATATCTAATTTGTTGGAAATTTTGTCTACTTTCTGAATTTCTAGATACTTTTTCTCTAAAACAATAAAAAAAATTGATTTTTTTAATAAAAACCTTTTTTGGGAGGCTTTTTACCAAAATTTGGGGAGGTTGCCGGCGGAAATTTTGGTGGGAAGTTACAAATTCGGATTCAGCGACCCAAAAAACATCTAGAAAGCCGTTTTTCAGTACTACGATTAATTTTGCTAGGTAAAATTTCCTATTGCCTGGGCTAATATATAACTTGTGTATGTGTATAAACTATCACAAATTCCAGAATTCATTCTAGGCATTGTTCATAGGGCAGGCCTGCCTTTCTTTACAAAATTTGCTGCTCTGATCAGGGTTGACGGCTTTTAACCAGGACAAAAAAAAGCTGGCTGGCTTTGTTTGGTTTTAACCATTTTAAAAGCTGGCTTTTATTATTAAAAGTTGATTTACATCTAATTTGTATTAAATTTGATTAATTACTTTTTTTGTAAGTTTATAAATATCTTCTACTAAAAGAATTATAAATTTCTATTAAAATTTTCTAAATTTTGTCAAATTAATGTCTTTATAACTGCTAGAAGGCAACAGTAAAGGCATTATTCCTAATATATAGTAAATTTGCTGTGATTTCAGAATCTTTATTAAAAATTCATAATATCCCTGATAGCCAGCAACTGGCTACCAAAATATCAACCTGCCGGCCAGAGCTACCAAGCAAAATTCCTTATTTTCATCTTTTCTAGTGCCAAGCATAATAATTGCTACTAAATGGAAAATTTGATAAAAATTAATGTTGGTGAAAAGTGATCATTCAAAAATTATACTTATGAATTTTTTAATTGCAGCCAATTCTGTGGAATCCATCGATGTATGATCCACAATTCTCTATTATCCGCACTACATGTTGGTATGTAAACAATTAAAACTGACATTAACACTTAAAGTTAAATTTAGTATATACAGGGTTCGTAAATACAATATTTTCAAAAATATAAAAAATATCCGATATTTTGTTATATATCTGATATTTTCAAAATAGTCAACTTACTGCTGATAATAAATATTTTCAAGCATAACATAAATTTAAAACTAAAACATATTGAACTTAACATGAAAACTTAATATACTAAAAGCACATTTTTCTTTTCTTTTTTTTTTTTACTTAGAACAAAATTGAAGATCAACTAATTTAAAACAGAAACAATTTGCTTTATACACTTCCATTAAAAAAAAAAAAAAAAAAAGAAAAGAAAAAAAAAGTGCTATAGGATTCAGTATCAACTATCAAGAAATCAGAAATCTCTAAAACAAAATTTTAAATACAAAATATTGTTTTAATTGAAAAATTTAAACATAAATATTCAGTTTATCTTATTTTTTATTCCCTGACATGGTGTAGAATTTAAACTGAACTAAATACCAGAACAGATTATATTCTAATGAAGTTGTATATATAGCTGAGTATCTAAATTAGACAGTTTATCTTTCAGTGTGTTTCTGAATTAATTATGACCCTCATAATCTACAGTTAAAAGTAAAAAAATCAAACATAAAGCTTGGAAAAGATATTTGTTTTTTTCTTCGGCTAAAAAAGTCACTATCAGAGACAAAAATTCTTTATTTACAGACCAACACACTCAATAACAGTTGGAAATTTCATTGGCACTTGTTTTGACTGAAAATATCAAAAGTATCTTGCACAGTAATATTTTGAAAATAAATATTAAATATAGAAAAATATTGAAAATATCACAAATATATCACGCATCTTGATATTTTGAAAGTAAATATCAAGTAATATGAAAATATCAAAAATCTTCATATTTTGAAAATAAATATCTGATATACGGTCAACTCTGTGAAATCTGCACACTTAGGGACCGAGGGTTTTGTGAATTATACATTTTAGCGGATTATAGATCATCCCTTTGTTTACATTTTATTTTTTAAAGTCTGACTATAAATTAGGAACAACTGTACAAAAATTACAATTGCAATGGACAAGAAAAACATAATGTAACATTGGTTTAATAAATTTAACAATTAAGATTTTAAAAAAAGTTAAATTATATATACAATTTTTACTGATTATTTATTATTTTAAACATTGACACAACACAATGGTAGTTTTGGTTTGTTATAAATATTTTTTTTTCTGTAGTCTATGAGCATTCATTGCTTTTTTATCCAAGATAAAATTTTGTTACTCAAGGCAATTTAAATATTTATATCCAATTTATATTTAAATATTTATTCATTGGAAAACTGACTAAATTAAAAAAAAAAAAAAAAAAAAAAAAAAGTACCACATTTAGTTTTTGAGTTGAAGTTTTAATGACAATTTTCATTGTTTACATTCCAACATGTAGTGCGGATAACAGACATTTGCGAATTATACTTCGGCGGATTTCACAGAGTTGACTGTATATCAAGATATACAGCAGTAGAATTGATTTTAAAAAAGTCCTTCCGGCCAGTGCCGGGAGGAAGAGGTAGCTTTCATTTTCCTTATTTTAAAAAAGCCAACTTATATTATTCAAACACACGAAGCTCAATTTAGTGGAAACCTAATATAGGAGATTCAATATTAATTTTTATCAATACTAAATCATTATGAATGAGAATTTCGCGAAATTATTCAGCTTTATCCAAGCTGCTTTTATTTAAACTAACTTATATTTGACTGCCAAATTCGGCGATTTCTTAAAGTTCCTGCCATTTTAAGACAACATGGTGGATGAGGCTAATCAGTGAACTTGGTCGAGACCTTAGTAATGGCTGTGCACATGCTCACTCACATCGGAATCGGTTGATATATACGAGTGCTGTCGCAGGCAAAAAATAAGTTTTTCAAAATGTCACCCACATTATAAATTGAAACTGCTATATCTGAGCCATTTTTTAAAATAAAGACAAACAAAAAATGCTCGTGAATGCTTATATCAAGGTCAAATACTTATAAAAGAAACCTTTTTCAATTTCTATTTCTTTTTTGCACCTCACTTTAAATATAATTTTTTTTTAATTTAATGGCCGCCATTTTGAAACAAGATGGCTGATGAAGCTGGCCAGCGAACTTGGTTGAGATTTTGATGTATACTATCCACATGCCTTCTTCCATCGAAATAGGCGAATACGTGTGTTATCGCGTGGCAAATACAAGATCGTTTCAAAGTGTTAGCCATGCTAGAAATTTAAAGTGCTATAATTCAATATTTTTTAAGATATAAACAAAAGAACAAATTTTCAGAAACAAAAACTGCTCCAGAATCTTTGTATCAAGGCCAAACACACAAAATTTTTTTTTTTTTCATTTTCCAATTTTTTAATACTTTATTGTAAATTTTAAATTACTTTTTCTTAAATGGCAACCCTTTTGAAACAAGATGGCGAATGAAGCTGGCCAACGAACTCGGTCGAGACATTGGTATGTACTATGTACAGATCAAGTTACATCCAAATCGGTTCATAAATACGCCTGTTATCGCGTGACAAAAATCAGGTCGTTTTAAAATGTCACCCACAAAAGAAATTCAAAATGCTATAACTCAGCCATTTTTTTAGATATAGACGAAACAAAACCTGTTCCGGAATCTCTGTATTAAGGTCAAACACATACGAAGAAAATCTTTTTCATTTTCCAATTTTTTGGTATCTCATTTTAAATTTTAAATTTTTTAAATTTTTTTAAATGGCCGCCATTTTGAAACAAGATGGCGGATGAAGCTGGCCAACGAACTCGGTCGAGACATTGGTGGGTACTATGTATAAACGAAGTTACATCCAAATCGGTTCATAAATACATCTGTTATCACGTGACAAAAATCAGGACACTTCAAAATGTCAGCCATGCTAGAAATTCAAAATGCTATAACTCAGCCATTTTTTAAGATATAGACGAAACAAAAACTGCTCCCGAATCTTTTTTATCAAGGTGAAACACATAAGAAAAAAATATTTTTTCAATTTTCAATTTTTTGGTACCACATTTCAAATTTAAATTTTTCTTAAAAATTTAAATGGCCACCATTTTTAAACAAGATGGCGGATGATGCTGGCCAACGAACTCGGTCGAGACATTGGTATGTACTATGTATAAACGAAGTTACATCCAAATCGGTTCATAAATACGCCTTTTATCGCGTGACAAATTTCAGGACGTTTCAAAATGTCAGCCACGCTAGAAATTCAAAATGCTATAACTCAGCCATTTTTTAAGATATATACGAAACAAAAATTGCTCCGGAGTCTTTGAATAAAGGTCAAATACATAAGAAAAAAATATTTTTCCATTTTCAATTTTTTGGTACCACATTTCAAATTTTAACTTTAAAAAAAAATTTTAAATGGCCGCCATTTTGAAACAAAATGGCGGATGAAGCTGGCCAACGAACTCGGTCGAGACATTGGTGTATACTATGTACACACCGAATTACATCCAAATCGGTTTATAAATACGAGAGTTACAGTGTGACATAGGTCAGATATATATATATATATATATATATATATATGGATATATATATATATATATATATATATATATATCAATTTTGAACGGAGGGTGGTTTCGGGTCTGGGGGTCATGATCGATGAAAATATACCAAAATTTTTTGAAATCGCTTTCCTCCGAACGGCTGCAATAGGTAGCTTTTTGTAATGAAAGCTACCTAAAAAGTCACTGGTCCAAATGACCAGTAAACGTCAGGGTTTACTGGTCCATAGACATCATCACTGGCCCACTACATAAAATTCTATTAAGTACCTTTAATCTTTTGAGTGACCTCCCCCCCCCCCCCCCTCCCCTTCCTCCTCCTCCTAGAATATAAACCAAACTTCCTTTCAGTTACCCAAAATTTTCGGCATAATAAAATGTAAAATTATAATTTGCTAAAAATTAAACAGACAAACATAAACTATAAAATTCGGGATGTGAATTGAAATGAGATATCTAACAATTTATTATTCTAAATAGATACAAACTTTAAAAGTTTCTTACCGGTATTTTTCCAAGCATTTATTAACTTCCGGGCTTGGATAGGCTTAATAACACCTCTGAAATCACTTTCTTCAACAAGTTTTAGATCTTCTATGTCTGAAGCACCCAGTTCCTCCAGCCTTTGAAGGACATCTTTAACTTTTTCCTCTTCTAAAGCAGGTAAAACCTGCCTCAAATTTTCTTCAATGGATGACATCTAAGAATAATGCAAATTACAAATTCCTTTCTGTGAAAAATAAAATTAAAAAGTGTTAAATAAGTTTAAGCTCAAAAGAATATTTGATGTGAAAATGTCCAAAAAATAGCTACCCCCCCCCCCCCCTCCCCAACCAAGAAAGTGTGCAGAATGTATTTGGTTAAGCATGGGCAGAATTTGGTAGGAAGTTCTAATTTTATTTATTTATTTTTCAGTTTGTAAACCTTAAAGTGAATTTTATACTATAAATACCATTTTTCACATATGCAAACATTATACAGTAAAGCCCCGAATCTGAGAAGCGATTTTTTTTTTTTTAATTTAAGCCAACAGCAAGGAAAATACAATAAATCCTACTAATAAATATAAACAGAAAAATTCAATTATTCGAAAGTAATAGAAGAATATTTCTAGATTCGGTTGCCATGTTTAAAATATCAGATATAAAGTCTTGATGTATTTTCTTGATTTTATTAACAAAACGTAAACACAGCAATTAAAATATTTAACAATTAAATAAGACTATTTATTATGATAAATTCCAGGGGATCATATCAAGAATAGCTTAATTTTTGAGATAGAAAAAGTGTTTCCAAAGCAAGAAGCAAAAACAAGAGACTGATCTTTTTAAAAAGGTGTAACTCAACAATTTTTGTGCAGTATGTATGGCATTGTTTCTTGTTTACTTTTCTTTATCTTAGTGATTTAGACGTAAAGCAAAGGTTTCTGTTGTATTGTCCATATGTATGCATTTTAAACGTTTTATTATGCTTTTACACTAAATCACTACACACTTTTGTACACTAAAACATAGTTTTAATGTTGATTTTTTTTTTTTTTTTTTTTTTTTTTTTTCGTGCTTGCACCCCATTTTCAGCCTTTTTCGGGTTATGCGTGATTTTTGTTATCCGCGGTGCGCTTGCCACCCAATCCCGCGGATAATCGGGGCTGTACTGTATATATAAAAAAAATGTATATATAAAACTGTTCTTTTAGAATATCAAATTTAGCTGAATAAATAATTTTACTATCAAAATTAATTTTTTTATTAAAAAAATGAAATGGAAAAAAAAATTCCTTTAGGTTTAAGCTATGAAATTTATAATTATAAATTTGAATAAAAGATTTTTGAATTCAAAGACCAGTAGTATAAAATAAAAAAAAAATTATTTAATATAGCACCTTTCAAAAAAAGAAAATTTTTTATGCAAGTTATAGTTAAAAAATGGTAATTAAATGTAGAAAATGAGGGGGATCTCAGGGATCATAAAATTATGTTAAGAAATTTGAAATAAACATTATTAGATTTTTTTTGCTTTTTATATAATGGAATAAATTTTATTTTCCAATGGTTAGAGTAGGAAATAAAGATGAAAATCTTTAAAAATTCAAATAAGTTACATGTGTTAATGCGTTGGTTAATTAAATAGGTTTTATGTGCCCCTTAAATATTGTAAAATGGTCTAATCAATAATTTGAATTATGGCTTTGCAAGTACTTTTAAAGATATGAACTCAATTTGAATTCTAAAATGTTATAATTTAATGGAAATGAATGCAAGTTCATTACATAATGAGTAAGCGATCAACTCATCTTGCCATGTGAAGACACTCGTGATATAATATTAAACCTATGGGACGGATCTAATATCTAATTTGTATTTAAATATTCTTAACATACCCTGTTGATTTTTCTCCCCAATCGCACAGGAAAAAAAATCACCAAATACATCCATTGATCACGGAAAATAAATCAAATTTTGTCAGTGAATCATGAATTTCACTCATAGATCACATGGAGGAAGAAAAAAAAATAAAAAAAAACGAGTTTTTCGGCAATATGTTATTAACGGCGATCTGGAAATGCATCAACTGTTCACATGAAAAATATCCTACAATTTGTCAATCAACAACATGAAAAAAACGTGTAACTCATATGAAAAAATCCCTTGCATGTTTTTGCACGATGGTTGCAAGAAAAACATAAAATTTGCCAATCAATATAAATAAAATCTTGAAATTCGCCAATAGGTTGCAGGAAAAAAGTTGTAAAAATATTATTCAGTTGTCGGGAAAAAAATCATGAAATTCCTTAGTCTGTTACTGTAAAATATTACAAATTTCATCAAGCAGTCATGGGAGAAAAAAGTTGCAAAATCCTCCAGTTGGTTTGGCTGTGGAATAAATTCAAAATTTGTCAATCGATAATGGGCAGGGATGGGGGAAATACATCATTTTACTTGCCACTGGCAAGTGGATTTTCTGAGAGGGCAAGTGAATTTTCAGGTAGCCTTTGAAAAAAAAAAAATATATATATATATATATAAACATATATATATATATATATATATATATATATATATACATATGTTAGTCATCAAATGCTTCAGGATCAGGAGCAAGTTGATTGTTAGAATTTAACATTTTATAAGCCGTTACCAATTTTCTATCAGTTAGTAATCCAAGCTTATTTTTAAGTTTGTTTTGAATCATGCTAAAATTGGAAAAAAATGCATTCAATGCTTGCTCATAAAGCTATGCAATGAAAAGTACTTAAAATTAGCCAGTCAATGTGAGAAAAATTGTAAAATTCTCCAGTCGATTCTAGAAAAAAATACCGAAATTTGTCAATTGCTTGCAGGAAAGAAAAAAACGATTTTTGCAAATTGGTCACAAGCGATTCAATTAGCTAATTGTTACAAGGAATATATCACAGAATTAGTCACTCAATCGTGAGTAAAACTTGCAAAATTCTTAAGTCGGCTGCTGAAAAATAGAAAATCTGTCGATTGCTTATTTAAAAAAAGAAAATTCAATTTATTTTAGATCATTCTTCTCAAAAAATATATTAATGAAATTACATCAAATATTTATACTAACAGTCAAAAGATCCTTGATAAGATTTTTACGGTATCAACATAGCACAAAATTAGCACTCGCCAGGCGTCGAGTAACACTTAAAGCGTGGCGATAAACGTGGCGAGTAACACTTAAAACGTGGTCCACCTTTTGCATTGCTTCAACTATATCCGAAGCACTAATTTCTCCGCAAACTGCGACATTTTCGTCAATATTCAAAAACTCATTATCGTCATCTTCAGAAATAACTTGATTGTGTAGATTTTCATTCACAACACATGAGTGCGCATTGCTTGCAAAGAAGCCATATCTACTGAAGCAATTTTTTATAGTTATTTGTTTCACGTCGTCGTTCCAGGGACTTGAAATCAGTCTAATTGCTTCTAACTTCTAACACATCATACTTTTGATTTATTCCATTTTCGTCATCTTCGATTGCCTTCCACCCTTTTCTGTAGAAATGTTTTAAGCATGAAATGTTTGCATGCTAAGCATGAAATGTTTTAAGCATGCATTGAAAATGCATTCTTTATCTTTGAGTATGGTAGATAGAGTGTTGCGAGGGATACCATATTTCAGGGCTAGATCTTTTTCATTAAATTAGGATTGTTTTCAATCAAGTTTACTTTTTGTTCTAAAGTAAGAATTTCTAATTTCCGCTTCGACATTTTAAAAATCCCGACTAAAAATGTACCACGATGTGAAAGCAATAAACACTAAAATGACAAGACTCAACATTAAAACAAAGAACCCGAATGAAATCTCAATAATGGAATCAAAAGATTAAAAAAAAAAAAAAAAAAAAAAAAAAAACTTCTATAAAAGCGTGTGAAATTTGGCAAATTAGAATACACTAAGGCACCTGAGAGTTGAAAAAAGGGAATAAGTAAAGGAGAAATGAATGGGGGAGGGAGAACAATTGCCTCCGAAATTGCAAACTCGCAGACTCTTCTCACTGTCCAAGGTGGAAAGTAAAAATAGCATCCTTCAAAGGCTGAGAAGGAGTTCAGAAAATTTTTATCTAACAGAAAGTGACAGCATTTTTGAGCTGTGGCTAAAAAATTAAGAAATTAGTCCAATTACTGTTATTTGTCTTTCTGAAAAAATAATAGACTTAAAAGATGTAGACTTCGACAAAACGAGAAAGTTTAACACTGATTTGTAATAAAGGGGTCAGGACTTCGTGTAAACGTCAACTTAAACGAATATTCGACTTATCGAGAATTCACTGTATAAAAGGAAATATTTTAAAAAAAGTTTAAACAAAAAAAGTATTTTGTTTTTTTCTCAACTCTGACTTGAAATGACTTATGAATGAATACTAAACAGCATGATGTAAACAAACACAACTTAAATATTTTATTTTATAAATTGGCAATGAATAATAATCTAATAATTGATCTATGCCCACACAAATAATTTCACTATCAGAGATATCAGATGTTACTGCATCTGCATACACACCTAGGTGACCCATAAAAACATATTGTGAAGTTTTTAAAATAAAATATACATTTTCATCTTTTATAAGAATCAGCAAAATTTTGCCAAATATAATTCCATGGTCATTTTCTCTTAAGGGTAAAACATGACCTTTTTTGTATGTAATACATCGAACACTGACATTATATGAAACCAATGTATTGGTAGAGGTCAAACTATTAAACAATGATTTCTGTATTTTGTCACGGTACATACAGGCATGAAATTTGGTACCTTTGATGATATTTATATCAGGAGAAAATATGTTACCTGCATTTATATATGTTTGCAAAAGTTGGTGCCGATTAGCCAAAGTAGAACAAATATTTTTAAAGTTATTACAACTCCGAGCATATCTCTTGAAATAACTGTGCTTACTCTCAAACCTTAGTGTCCATAATCTGATCAAAGGGCCAAACTGAACAATCAGAGTAGGATAGTGAGATAAATTGTGATGTTTTGGTCGAAGAGCAACAGATGGAAATAAACTTGATCTTAAATCAAGGTACTCTTCTATCAATGTTTGCAAATACGCTATTTGCTCTTTTTTAATTTTTGGAGCACAAATTATTTCTACTATGGATCTTAATTGCAAACATAAATCCCATACACTGTCATCATAATCTTTAATAAGATAACCTATTAAAACAGGTAATAATCTCAACAAACACCAATTTTGTGCTGCATACCCATTAATTTTTTCACTTTTTTCATTCATTTCATTTGGTTTATTGCGGCAATCAGTTCCTCTATAATCAAAATCATACAGTATACTATTCAACTTTGCATATGTGAACCATTTTTTTATTTTACAAAAATGATGAAGATACAAAGCTAAATCGTATGCTACAATGCCCTCGAAAAGATCATGTCCTAGGCAAGGAGGTAAACCAGGTTGACACACATGACAAAACTTAAGGTTATTAAACACTGAATTGAATTTAATGCCATGGTCGCTTTTGATATTTGTTCCATTACTTATAATATTTATGCACATATCATAGTGCCTAGGTGTTCGCACTGGTCCCACAGAAAATGGTTCATCCTTAAATTGGCTGTTTTTTATCAAGCAGTATCGGCACAAATATTCACAATTAAAACATTCCATAAACCCCCCAATGTAGTGTGAACCCAAGTTATCTCCAACAATTGAACATATGGTACCTTTAACAAGAGCATTATTAATTAAAATGCCCTCTACTTCAATTTTTTTTTAATCTTCTATAAGATTGTGAAAAATCTTTGCTTGACCAAAATACTTTAAATCAGTTTCCCGACACAGCATGATTGATTGAATGTTGTCTACATTCGATCGATACGCAGGAGGTAAATTTGAAAGAGTGAAATAAACGCCGATAATTTTATGTTTTCTTTTGGCGGATCCTAACGGATTAACAACTTCAAATGCATCCTGAAACAATATAATTTTTAATGAATTTGAATGATGCTTAAACAACTCATTCTCTATATAAGTCCTTCCATCACTTACATCTTGTAAAACATCTTTTTCAATTTTCCTACACCTATATTTTTCGAAAAGTTCAGATACTGCCCTGTGTTTAAAGATGCTCTGTAGCGTATCTATTATAGGAATGTACTGACAAGAACACATCTGATTATATTTATTTTTTCCTAGGTATATATCAACAGGAGCAACATAATTAAAATGTTGTTTATAAAATGCTTTCCTAGCATAATCTGATCTTAGAAATTCAGAACTACACTTTGATAAAACATCATTACTTTTCATTTCAGAGATGATTTTTTTCTATTTCTAAATTTGAAAGAGAATAAGATTTCAATTTTAAGTTTAAATCTTCTGATAATAGTTCAATATGAGAATCATTTATTTTTTTTATTTCTTCATTGATTAATTGCACGGTGGATATAGGTACGAGTTTTTTTGCTTGCAATTTCAGATAAAATAACGCTAAATCTTTACTTAAGTTTTCAGAACTTGGTTTGTACGTTGTTTCATCCTTTTGAAAGGTGCTAGATGACGCTTCTATTTCGTCAATTTCTTTATCTATCTCAGGCGATTCACTCTGACTGATAGCATAGTTTGGAGAAAGTGCATTGATACCGCAGTTACGATGACAGCGACTAAGATGACTTGAAAAGGAAGATTTGCACGCGAATGAAGAAGAACAGTTTAGATATGGGCAATTTATTTTGATTCCTGTATCGATATGCTTTTTTATGTGCGATAACAGACTAAGCAAATCGGGAAAAAATAAATTTTCGCAAAATGGAAGAGAACATTTAAGGGACACATTTTGAAAGGGTTCACTATGTTTGGAAAATGAATGATCTCTTAGAACATGGCTTTTGAACGAGTTATATTTACTAAATCGACGTTTACAACTCATAAAAGCGCATGGAAAATTTATATTATGGACATTTTTATGGATTCGCCAATGATCAACATAGCTTTTGGAAGCATGGCATTCGAAAGGGCATATTTCACATCGAAATATCATTTTTACTTAATAAAAACAAATTATCATTTTTAAATATTTTGCACAGAAAAGAAAAATTTGTACTTGCCTTTATTTCCGAATTGCAGACTTCGCTAATCTCGTCGATAACGCTTTGCTTGACGAAGAATATATATGCAGTAGCCGCGTGGTATAGGTTATGCCGGACAGAATCACGTGTCTTCTCTCTCTCTCTCTCTCCACCGTGACTCCCTTTAAAGCCGAAAAAATTCTAGCCGAAACCTACAGGGGACTGTTAAAAATTAAAATACTAAACTGAGATAAGGAATCCAGTTTCTTCTTATTTCCTTTTCACCCTCCCTCTCAACCCTATCGCATTACTGTTCTCCACACCCCAGTCAAACCCTTATCTTCGAGGTCACGAAGGGTCACTATTTCTTTCTCCTTACTGAAATGCAAAAGACGCATACTGTTTTTTTTTCTTTTCGAATAACGCTTACTTATGGAAGATTATTAGATTTGATTCATAAAAGTTGCTAACGTTGCATAAAGTTGATTAATTAGTGATTCATATAACCGGTATTTCTGTGTGTGTGTGTTGGGGGGGGGGGGGGAACAGGGCCGAAACTAGCCTTTTTTGCACCCGGGGCAAACATGAGTTTTGGCAACCCCCCACCCCCTCTTCCGCAAACCATATTTACAAAGAGAATTTTACTAATTTTCTAATCGCCGACTTATTTTAAAATTTAAAATATGTAAGCATAAAATATGTAATACTGAACTACTTAATCTACAATGGCGGATGTCACGGGGGTCATTAGCCCCCTCTGAACAACAACAAAAATATTCTAAAGATCATTTTAAAAATGAAATATACAGTCAGAGTCCCGATTATCCGAGTCCTGCTTAACCGAGTTTCCGCTTTCAGCGAGTTATTTTCTTCTGATGGACTGATGGCTTCTATTATTATGAAACAGCCATTATAAATGAAGTGTTAGGTGAAGATGAAAGAGCAGTCGTAAAAATTTAGAGCTCTGATTTTCTGGTCAGAATGAGAAGAAAAAAAAATGGCCATAATTTTTTTTTTTTTTGACAAAAAAATTATGGCCATTTTTTTTTCTTCCCATTCTGACCAGAAAATCAGAGTTCTAACTTTTTACGACTGCTCTTTCATCTTCACCTAACACTTCAGTTATAATGGCTGTTCCATAATAATAAAAGCCGTCAGTCAATCAGAAGAAAATGATCCATTCCAAAGGTATAATCCTTTATTTGGTGCCCCTTCATTCTGGCGCCCGGGGCACATGCCCCTTCTGCCCCCCTTAGTTTCGGCACTGGGGGGGGGAGGCAAATATGCGTAAAAAGCAAGGGGCAGTGGCGTATACAAACGAGATATTTTATAAAATTCTTAGCGCGAGTATTTAGGCTAATTTAAAAAAATGTCAGAATAAAACTGTATCAGGTGCTCCTCAGATGCGCACAATAAAATCAAAAGACCGTCCCCCCTCCCCCATTCAAGAAAGTTTTGAAAAGAGGCCACTGCCCTATTTAACTAAGCAATAATGCGTAAAATTTGTTTTTATCGTCAATTTGAGCGTGCCTAAGCAAAAAGTACCTGTAATGCTATGTATCTGGAACAAAACAAAAAGGAAAAGAAGGTGGGGAGTGGGCGGTGCATTTTTAGTGAACTGTTATTAAAAAACCAGTTAAGCCTCAGTCATAAAATTTACAATTTAACTTTATAGTACAAAGATGTTTATTATCCTAAGTTTTCAGAATTTCTTAGTCAGTCCTTTTTGAGATATTAATTAGTGAAAATTGCCAAAAGCAGACTTAACACAGTTTTTAATGAGCTGTACAAAAAAAAAAAAAAAAAAAAAAAAAAAAAACTGTTTTCAGGATTGAAATTTATAAAAATGAATAGTCCTATAAGAGATCTTTAAAAATATATATATTTAAGGTGACTCTCATTTCCTTCATAAAAAACAATGGCAGCGTAATGTGGAGTTTGACCTTTTATTTCTTCGGTTTTTAAGCATGTTTTTGGTCTAGATCCTTAAGTCTAATGAAAATTTTAAAATTACATAAAATGTCGACAATTTTAAGACTAATGAAAATTTTATAATTACAAAAAAAATGTCGACAATTTTATGCTGAACATTTTGGTTTTAGATTCCTCTTGATAGGTAGAAAAATAAAGCAGTTACAGCATTTTCCGTAAAACAAGTTTTTCTCCCAAAAATGGCTGTGTAGTTGGCCCCTCCAAAAAACTATATGATAAAAAAAAAATTTTAGTCATGTTTTTAAACTCAGAAAACTATGAAGAAATCTTTGTTAAAAGATTGGAAAAATTAAAAATGTCGAGCGACACCACCTAGGTGATTTAAATTGGATTGACCCTAATATGTAAATGGTTATTTTGCGTCATTAGTATCCAAATTAAGTTAAATGTATGCGAATGCATAATATGACGCAATGAAATAATTTACATAATTTTTTGTTAAGGTTTCGGATAGCATGGCGCAAAAGATAAATCACATTATTCAATAAATATTCAATCATTTCAATGCATAATATAGGTTTAGGGAAAGTGATATACTTATCAGTGTATTGAAAAAATAAACGTATAGTTTGGTTGTCTAAATATACTTTAGAAGACAAATAAAAAATAATTTAAATTGAAGCTTAATTTATAATTTTATCAAAATTTTATTTTTTATTTCCCCTTACATGAATAAAATGTTTAAACGGCTGCATACGTATAAAGTCTTTAGAATAACTTTCAAAGATTTTTTTATGATTATTTTGATTTATTAAATTACATATATTTATTCTCTTTTTTTAATTTTCTTAATGTTTCTCTTTTGTAAATTAAAAAAATAAATGTTAAACCTTTTGGAACTATATGTGCAATGGACATGGATCTCTACTGCTCTTATATATATATATATATATATATATATATATATACTCTCTTAAAAAATTCAGCGATTTTAACTCCGACTGAGTGTATCTTCACTCCTTTTCAGTATTGTAAATGCACTTATCCTATAGGAGTGAATTTCATCCATCTTGCGGAGTGGTTTTTTTTTTCATTCCTTTTTGATAAGCTATTTTCGCTCTTTTTTTCGACTAAATTAATAGGCACCCCTTTTTTTGTCAAATTTAATAGGCAAAATAAATTATTTCCTTCTTACTTTCAGAAATTTTTTTTATTTTGTTTTTTAACATATATAACTCCCCAGTTTGCAAAATGCATTATTTTTAAAACTCCATTTTGTTTTATTTTAATCTAGATGCAGAAGAAATTTTGTTTTTCATTTCCGAAAGATAAATTAAATAATAATAATAATAAAAGATAGTTCGCGCCATAACAAGACAAGATTTTCTACCTTGTCAATATCCTGAAGTGCGCTGCGTTTATTTTATCTTTCTTATTATAATTTTTTTTTCTTTTTAATATTTTCACATTGTATATATAATTTTAACGTTATTAGTTTTAATCCGGAAATGTCGATTTCTTTAATTATATCTGATATTATTATATCTTAATAATATATTTTGCTTATGACACAGATAAATAATTATGGAATATAGAATTCATGTGTTACATAACTGCAGACTTTTTTTTAGTTAAACTTTTGAATATGAACAGAGCGAAGTATAACACAAAAATAAAAATTCACGAAATCATAATTTAAAAAAAGGTCAAGCTAGTTGTGTCATAAAAATAAAATAAATTGATAATATTTTTTACTAATCTATTATTTTCTGATACTTTTTTTAAAATTATCTTTTACATTTCGCACAATTTACATAATACTGTGGCAATTAAAAAAAATAATAAATAAAGTGTAGATGTGTACAACTATCTAAATGAACACAATTTATTAAATACTTGTACTTACTGAAACATAAAAAAAATAGAACATATATCATAAGTTAATAATAATTTAATAAATTTTATAATCATGGGTTGTGTTCCGAAAATATTTCTGAGTGTCATGAGCAAAGTAGTATATTAATAATCAATAATATAAGCACAAAATGATATATGTTTAATAATGTAAATACCAATTAGCGAAATTTTACACAATTTGAATATGAGAAAACTACACATCTAAGTACATTTTATTGATTGTAAAAATTATGGAACAGACGCATTAAAAAAAGAAAAAAAAAGTAGTTTAAGAAGTTCATGTTTCCGGTTTAAAACTAATAACGTTAAATAACGCAAAAAATCATATATACAATGTGAAAATACAACAAGGAATGGCGAAGGAATTACAAGAAAGATGAAGTAAAACAACGTACTTTACCTTAGAATTTTCAGAATCAGTAAAATCCTAGAATCGCCGGTAGCCATCTTGGTTTTAGCTGGGAAACAAAAACGAAATTTATCCAGTTCTTTGTGATGATTGCCCCCCCCCCACCCCCCCCACCCCCTCTGCTTTCGTGGGCATAATCCATCTATCTTATTCTATGCCATTTTTAAATCAATCAAATTATAATTGTAATATTGTTGTTTTAATCAAGTAGGTAACGCTAAGCTTTGACGCTTGAAATAAACAAGCGACCCCCTTTTCAAAACGGTTCTCCCTCTGCCAAGCTATATATCGAGTTACAGGATTTCAATCAATAGGGAAGCTTCTTAAACCGCTCTTTTAGAGATATTTTTCTGTTCCGATCTGAAATGAGTTGCCCTGGGATGCTACTCCTAAAAGGACGATTTGGCAAACCAGTTTTTTGTGGAAAATGTCTCTTTTTGATAAAACAGATACTCAGAAAGAACAAAAACACGCGTAAAACTTTTCGTTCTTTTGTTGAGTTAATAATTCGTTCTTTTGATTTAAGAGTGTATATATATAGTCAAACTTTTTGTAAAAATGAACCATTTTAACAAATGAATTCAATATAACAAAATAGTAAATAATTTATAAATACTTGTGGTTATTCCTTGCAAAATAAGAAATTAAAGTCCTTGAAAAAGTGCTTTGATTTTTTTTTTTTTTCAAACAAAAAGACGTATATGCACATGTAAGGATAAAAATATATGCTTTTGTGAAGTGTATTTATAAATAACTGCATTAATAATGTTTTTGTATATAGACACTGAAACAGCGAAGAAAGAAGAAGTGTGTGTGTGTGTGGGGGGGGGGATTAAAACTCTTCCCGTGTAAATTAAAACTGTAAAAAACTAAATGTAAAATCTTCTGTGGTATGATCAGCAATCGATTTGTAAAAATAAACAACCAAAGTAAAAGCAAAAATAGTTCTTTTTTTTTTTTTTTTTTTTTTTTTTTTTATGTACTAAATTGTTTAATGTATCAATTGTCTCAAGGCTCCATAAAAAGGGCACTAACTAGGCTTAAACTGGTATTTATGTGTATTAATATTTCCTGGGATCGAAATTTGGACAATAATCTCGAATATTACTTTTTCTTAAAAGTAAATGAACCCAATCGCGCCAGTCGTCCTAACCGTTCGGAGTTTTCGTGGTTTTCTTAGAGCCTTGGATTTCCTTGCATAAATACGGGTTAGGTTCCCTTAGAAAGACCCCCATGGAGGGCCCCCCTTTAGGACCCATATCCCTCCTGTTGGTAATTGGCCATAATAAACACAACCAACCTTAAAAGTAAATGAAGAAAAATATATCATTTATATTACAAAATATAATTCAAAATAGCGCAATAGGATATAGGTTCCTTTTTAATTTCTTTATAATTTTCATAAATATAATATTTCATTATTTGAATAAATATTTCAAATGATACATTTAATTTAAAATTGTCTTCCTTGTTCTTTTTTGTTGCCATAGCTTAAATAAGAAAAATAAAAATGTTTCGATAAAGTATATTTAATTGGAATCTTTAATGCATGCTTTTATATGCAAAAGTGATGTGATATTCAGTAGAGAATATATATTTTTTCTTTTTTTAAACCCGAATTTTAAACACATGCAAAAATACTATAGTCATATTTTTTCACATACATTGAAATATATGTATATGTAGATAATGCAAATAAATGCCGATTAAATAATTTAAATAAGATTAAAATAATAGATTAAATTTAATGTACACAGAAAGCTTCTCAACATGATTGTGTTATTAGTGGCATAATTTTCGCCTATTTTTCTTAATAATTGTATACTGAAATATAATATATTTAAAAATTTACTTTTGTGCATATTTTCATAAAATTAAAACAGTAGAATTTTAATCATAGAACATAAAAAGAAAAACAAATGTATTCAATGAATTTAATTAATTTACTTTAAATTTTTGAATGAAATTCTATATTTTCCTTTAACCATAGTGTCAATTTCACTGGCCAGCTATTCCTCCTATTCCCTAATCAATTCCAACTAACTTTGAAGGACTAAACAAGTAAAGTATTACTACATGGAATCCTTTCTTAGCAAGATTTTTTTTTTTTTCAGCCAAAAATCAATTTTATTGTCAAAACGTTTAAAATAATAAAGTATTACTCAAATGATTTTCATGTGAAAATTGGCAAACAAAACAAAAGGAAACAAATCAGTAAATAAGGAAACAGTACAAAAAAATTAAACATTTTTTAATTATTAAAAAGAGCTAAAGCGCCCACAAAATTTGAGTAACCCATAGAGAGACACCAGAAAAACATAAATATTTTCCAAAAATAGCCACATGGCATTCAGAAAATAAAAAAAATAATAATAAAAAAATCTTCATGAAAATAATTTAAAACGATAAAAGAAACAGCACACGTACTTTGTTGCTGTTGCTTATAATTCTCTCTTTATTGTCGACACTAATTATGAATTTGTAAATTAGTTACGCCTAAAAATTAAGAATTCAAAAACTATTTCGTACAAATTAGTAATTCGACATAGATTTCATTCAGTAGAAATTTTTTATAGTTTCACGAATCATTGATTATAAAGTTAAATTATGTTTTTTTTTTTTTTTTTTTTTTTTTTTTTTTTTTTTTAATTGTGAGAAGATAATTCTGACAGAATTTTCTAGATCTTTTTGTCTGGTTACCCTTTTATTGGTTAGATGATACAATGCATAGTAAAACACTACTGAGCTAAGTTGAAAAAAGCAATAAAAAGATAAATTCTGCCGAAACAGGATCTGCAACAGCAAACCGCGCAGGGTTCTTTTCTAGAATGGAGTAACTCTTCGTGATTATGTTCAGATTCAGAGAGAATTAGAACTAAGCGTTGACACTATGTAACTCCTGTATGACCCCTTACATTTCCCCCTCTTAATGAGTTTAGGCTAAAATCTTTTCGGCTTTGGGAACAAACCCTCTCCGACAGCTCCGAGCTGAATTCCTCTTCCCTGTAAGAATCCCCATGAGCTCTAAAATATCCCTATACGGTGAAACTTGTTAGTGATGCGCCAACAAACACGTATTCCCTATCCGCGAAGATCCTCCCATTTCTCCAAGGGGAAAATTCTAAACGACAGCTAGACGAGATACTGCGCAGTCGCAGACTCGCGCAGACTAGACCGATAGCAGTATTTCGCTGTATTTAATGGCAGCAGTAATAAACTGTAGATAAAAACAGTATGTTACTGCAAAATCAACAATTTTTTTTTGCAGTGATAAAAGTCTAAGTTTTATATTGCTACTCAAACAAAAGCATTCAAATTTTGCAAGAAAATAAATAATATATAAATTAATTAAACGAAGCCAGCTCTTAGCCTCTTCATTAAGATTTTCACAGAAAAACAGCAAAACTTTGAAACATTATTTTCTACTTCCTAATTGGTTTGATTAAAAGTGTCAACAATAACCCAGTTTTATGAAACATGCAAGGGGAAATTATAAAAAAATTAATTAAAGTTGAATATTTATTACTTATTTTTTTATGAACCAAAAACATCAAAGGGTGACCATTACTGGCACATCTGCCCTATTTAAAATTTCAGACCATTCGGAAGGCTGTAACAACATTAAAATGCACTTGCAATAATTTTTACCATTGGCCGTAATGTAACAGAAAAATTTGACTGTCCCTGTAATTAAACTATACATCCGATATTCATAAAATTTGAAATGACGCGACAGAATTATACAACAATTATATATTTTAAATTTCAAACGATTCGGTTGGGTAGTTTTTGCGCTGTTATATGCGGGCAGACGGACAGACAGACGGACTGAACGACGACTATAGGTGCTATGTATTTATATAACTACGAACGCACCTAAAAAGCGATTTTTATTTTTTTATATCATTAAATAGTTTAAACTTTTGTCTTTCCAACGATGTGTCACACATGTTTATATATATAAAAAATAAGTGTTGAAATTATTCATTCTTTCTAAGAGTACTTCACAGCTTAATGGCAATAAATCTTTAATCGACTTTTTCTCAAAACTTGGATTTTTCATGTTTATGTTCCTTTTTTAGGTGCGTTCGTAATTATATAAATACGTAGCCCCTATATTCGTCGTTTAGTCTGTCTGTCAGTGTTGATTTCAGGAGGTGGCCCGGGGGGGGGGCATTTTCCCTCCGGAAGATTTGATATTTTGTGTTTTCAATGGTCAAAAAGTGCAATTCCCCCCCGGAACTCTATAATGTCCCCCCCCCCCCTCCGGAACCACAGAAATCCCTCCCGGAGATAAGGGTCTGAATTCAACAACCGCATATAACAGAGCAAAAACTACCCAACCGAATGGTCTGAAATTTTAAATATATAATTGTTGCAAACTTTTGTCGAGTCATTTCAAATTTCATAAAAATAGGATGTATAGTTTAATTACAGGGACAGCCAAAAGTTTTCCGTTACATTACGGCCAATGGGAATAAATTATTGCAAGTACATTTTAATGATGTTACAGCCTTCCGAATGATCTAAAATTTTAAATTTATATTTGTTGCAAAATTTTGTAGACTCATTTCAAATTTCAGGAAAATCGGATCCATAGTTTAATTACAAGGACAGTCAAAAGTTTTCCGTTACATGACGGCCAATGGGGAAAAAAATATTTTAAGTGCATTTTAATGATGTTACAGCCTTTCAGAACAGAATGAAATGGATATTCACTTATGTATTGCACTAAAATATACATTCAGTACAATATGCGGTGCAAAAAATGTTTCTAAAACTAGTTATAGTACGAACGCACCTCATTTGCCACGTTTGGTGAGCAATTTCCAACTTGTTTCAATATCTATTAACCATAAGAACTCAGATTTTTTTTTAATACTTATACTATGTTATATTGTATACACAGGGATTTAATGATTTGTTGAGAATTATTTATTTTAGGCAGTGAAATCTTACCAAAAAGTGCTAATTTAAAAATGACTTTCAATAAATAATTAATAATTAATTTTGAATTTTACTTAGAACGAAAATCGTCTGTTAAAATACGTAAAACATGTTATTCAAACTACTCTAAAAAATCTAGACCTCTATCTTTCACCATTTCTGAGAAAAATGTACATAAAGTTGGTGAATTTAACATGACGGAGATACGGCTTCCCCGGTCCCCTTAAAACAATTACATTTCAGTCCGCTACATGAAGAAATCTCACAATCACTTTAGAACGAAAATGGTCAGTTAAAAAACGTAAAGCATGCTATTCAAACTACTCTAAAAAATCTAGACCTCTATCTTTCACCATTTCTGAGAAAAAGGTACATAAAGTTGGTGAATTTAACATGGCGGAGATACGGCTTTCCCGGTCCCCTTAAAACAATTACATTTCAGATCGCTACATGAAGAAATCTCACAATCACTTATGAATACTCCACGATCAATCTTTTGCTATACAAACATACAACTATTTAGCTCATAATCTGGACATTCCACATATCTACACGGATAAATGCTTAAAATTAAACAAGACTTACCTTCATTTTATGTATTCCATGAAGAATAATTTTAATGATATCCTAATATGTTAATCTTAAAATGGCGGACGAAAAAGTGATCATTTTTCTTATCTTTAAAGGGTGTCGTCGCCTTGCTGCTCTGATTGGTTAATAAGCAATGCACACGTAAGTCACTCTTCTTTCAGGAGTGAGACATCTCACTCCTTTCTAGAGAGTGGAAAACTCCACTCTTTAAGGAGTGTATTTTTATAAAACTCACTCCAAAAAGAGTAAAAATGCCTGTCACTCTTTCAAAAAGTGAACTTTTCACTCCTCCCAATTTTAGAGTGTATATCGGCACTTGTCATTAAACATACACAACTTCACAATTAAATAGATTAATTAAACTAAATCAAATTTCGCGAAAATAATCCACAACGAAGTGTACCACGTGGTGGGGTATACGCCATTTTACTGAGAACTGGTACTAAGGGTAGCTGCAAGCTGGTCAAGGGAGTAATCTCCTTTAGTAACGTCAAAGGGGTTTCAGTTTCCCCACTTGTTTGGCCTTGTGTATTGAGACGGTAATGGTCATGATCGGTGCAGATCTGCAAAATGTTTTCAGAAATTCCAACATAGGAAAGCTTGCAATAGGTAGTATTTCATATGAAATCTGCCTAAAAGCTGCAACAAATGACCCAAGAAGGAGATTAATATTTAAAAAAATTTGGTAGCTGAAGTCTGAGAATTTTTTTTTTTTCGTACATGTTGAAGCTGGATGACCTAAGAAGTTGTTTTAAAAAAAGTTAGTGAATCGGACCATTTTTAAGAGAGCTATAACAAAAGGCCCAAAAGGGGCCAACAGATAGTTAAGAGCAGGGCCCTAACATGAAAACGTTAAATGATCTTAGTTCTAAGCACTTTAGATCTTCAACTAGTCAAAATTAAGCATGGGTATGAATTAATCAATGGAATAAAATTTGGAAGAAATGCGCAAAAAATGGAGGGAAATGCTTATAACAGGGCCCTAGGTTCGCAGTAAAATTATGAGGACATTGGTCCGAAGAGAGGAGTCGAAGGCTCAACTTTACAATTTTGCTATTGAGAATGCAAGAAAATTAGGAGGTGAAAAATACAAGCCGCACAAAAAGTTCTAAGGGGCCCTGGATCTGGCCCTACGTGACCCTAAGGGTGCCGAAGTTTTAACAGGAATCTAGAAACGGGAGAATAACTAAATGGAAAAAGGGTTCCTAAACTGAAGATCGGATTAAGAGGGAGCTATTCATTAACAATTTATGATGCAAAAAATTCAAGGGGCCAGGGATTTAACTGACATGTAGTTGGGTGTAAAAATATTTCTTTGTATTTTTTTAAATAATCGGAGGACGCTGAACTAAAAAACTTAAAGAAAATTGCATGCACTTCGGATCATTTTTTTAAATCTGCACAAAGGCCCCAAAAAGGTGACTAATATTCAAAATTGGTGGTAGCTGAAGTCTGAAATTTTTTTATTCATATGTTGTAGCTGGAGGACCTAAGAAGTTATTAGAAAAAAAAAAGCTAGTGAATCGGACAATTTTTAAGCGAGCTATAATAGGGGGCATAAAAGGGGCCAACTGATAATTAAAAGCAGGGTCCTAACATGAAAACATGTTAAAATGTCTTATTAATAACACTTTAGATCTACAATTAGTCGAAATGAAGCATAGGGTATGAATTATTCGTTAGAATAATATTTTAAAGAAATGCTTAAAAAATTGGGTAAATGCTTAAAAAAAGGCCCTAGGGTCCCAATAAAAATATGATTGTGTTGGTCCTGGAAGAAGATTTCAAGAATTAACTTTAAAATTATGCACTGAGAAGGTGAGAAAATTAGGGGGAGAAAAATGCATAGTGCACAAAAGGTTCAAGGGCCCTGAACCGGACCCTATCGGACCATAGGGGGCCCCAGGGTCTTAACTGGAATGTAGAAACCTGAGAATAGCTAAACGCAAAAAAGGATCCAAAAACGAAGATCGTATTAAGAGGGGGCAATTTATTAACAATTTATGTCGCAAAAACTTCAGTGGGCCCTGTACTGGGTCCCAAAGGACCAGGGACTGGGTATAAAGATACTTTTAGTACTTTTAAAGTAATCGGAGGACGCTAGAACTATGTTAAAGAAAATTGTAAGCAATTCGGATCATTTTTAAAGAAGTTGCTGCAAGGACCCCACGAAGACGATTAATATTCAAAATTGGTGGTAGCTGAAGTCTGAGAAATTTTCTTGTCATTCATGTAGTAGCTGGAAGACCTAACAAGTTGTTAGGTAAAAAAGCTAGTCAATCGGACCATTTTTAAGGGAGCTATAATAGGGGGCCCAAAAGGGGCCAACTGGTAGTTAAAAACATGGCCCCAACATGAAAACACGTTAAGTACTTAGCACGTTAAATCCTCAATAAGTAAAAATTAAGCATAGGTATGAATTATTCGTTAGAATAATATTTTAAAGATATGCACAAAAAATTGGGTAAATGTTTAAAAAAGGGCCCTAAGGCCCCAATAAAAATATGAGGGTGTTGGTCCAGGAAGAAGAGCCAAGACTCAACTTTAAAATTATGCACTGAGAAGGTAAGAAAATTAGGTGGTGAAAAATACTTGGCGCACAAAACGTTCAAGGGGCCTTGGACCGGGTTCAAGTAGTCCTGTGTCGGCTCCCAAGGGGCCAGGGTCTTGCATAAAAATTTAAAGGTCTCCAGAGAGGCCCCGTCGCTTAAAAATAAAAAATCTGAGCCTCAGGTTCACCAAAACCTGTCTTGGACTATCCCCACCTAAATTTTCATACTTCTACGTGCGGTAGATTTCGCTAACCATCACGAACAGACAGACAGTCAGACACACACACACACACAGCTAAACTTTCTTTTTTTAGTATATATTACATACATTTTTTGAATGCATCTTTATTTGAATGTTGAAAAGTCAAAGAGTCTAAATAATCATTAATGTTGCTATTGTTTAATTTCTGTCTGGGGATAACAATAATAATAATAATAATAATCTAAACAATAATAATAAACTAATAATCGAATAATAATATTCTAAACATAATAATATTATAAAGTACACATTAAAATTTGCCCATAAATATGTATGCAGTATTCTTTAAAATAACCTTAATCGTACGTTTAAAAAAAATCAGAATTTTCAGTAGAAATTGAGTTTGGTCTAAACGGGCCGGATTTAATTGATTTTTGCTGGAGTCAGGCCTGTTTTTAGTGATTTTTGTACGTGGCGGGCCGTCAAATGCGAAAATATAAACCGACCGGGTCGGATTCGGGTCGAAAATTTAATTTTTACAACGAGCCGGGTCAAGTTGGTTTCATTCGGGACGCCCGAGTCGGGGCTTGGAAATTCCGGTCCCTGTAGACCTCTTCTTCAAGCTCATGTCGCACTCGTCGACCTAACAGTTCAGAGTTTTTCATAGTTTTCTTCGAACCTAATGTAACGCTGCGAAAACAAGGGGTATGTTAATTCAGAAAGAGCCTGCCCCCACGGAGGGCAATGTACCACTCGATTCCAGAACAAGAATAAAAAAAAAAAAAAAACAAGAACGAAAAATCATGCGTCCAGCATAGATTATGTAACACTTTCCAACATATTAAGAATACAGTAACAAAACTTCACACTATATTAAGGTGAAACATAAATGTCTAAATAAACTACAGTAAACTCTGTCTAAGGCGGAAACGATCGGGACCAAGAAAAATTTCCGCAGAAGACAATATTCCGCCTTAGACTAATTTTACTCTATGTATATGGATTCACAGGGACTTGAAAATCTTTCCAAGTTAGACAGATTTCCGTCTTACACAGAGTCCGCCTTACAGAGAGTTTACTGTATTTTAAAAACTCATAACTCGTTTGAAAACCTAATTTCTGCTATTACAATCAATCGTTGGGAAAATATCCTTTTTTTTTGTCTTTTTTGCGCTGTCCTGTATATGATCTATAGATTTGTATACATAAGTATGCTAAAAGTAAGTTTACTTGAACGAATACAACAGTAAAAATTTTCCCATTCAGCAATTTCCGTGAATAAACGGAAATGTATTTGAGAACTTTTGAGCAGCTCTGTATATGATCTATAGAATTTATGCACACCAAGTAATATTTAAAAAAATAATAATAATTCAGTTTAAAAACGCGTACCACATCTGAAAACGCACTTACAACTATTATTGTTCCTAGACTTCAATAGTTGTTTTTCTTCTATAGCCAGATTCTTTTGTGTGTCCCTGTAAATGAGCAATAAATTCTATGCCCACCCTATTCTACAGTTAGCTTCGTTTAATACATCTCAGTGATATACATACCGTATATACTCGTGTATAAGGCCCGCCTAATTCTTAAGTAAAATTAAAAAAAAAAAAAAAAAAAAAAAAATTCGTGTATAAGTCGAACCACATTTCTGGTAGTATGTTGAAATATGATTTGTAATCGAGGCTAAAAAAAATTAATTAATTTTCGTTAAATTAGTAAACTTTTTAATGTTTCTAATAAGACTTTTTTTAATTCAACGTTTTAAAATTGTATAATTATGTAAAACAGAAGAAGCTTAAACTATTTTGAAACCTATTCACATCAATTCAATGATACTTAAAAAGAAAAAATTCTTTCAAAAATCTGTTCAAGCCTTATTTACAAGTGTAAGCAACTTCTTACACTGCTAAAATGTAGTACTTCTTTGTATAGTAGGACTTTTAACAGAGTATCTAGAAACAATCTCAAGTTAAACTCTTTTTAAAAAGGGGATTAAAATGTTGAAAGGAATGTCCCTGTATTGAATGGAATTCTGCCCCAAGAGAACAGGGGTGCAAAACAATTTCAGGGACATTATTGTTGAGCTTTTTTTTTTTTTTTTTTTTGGAAAATGACCATTGCCCGCTTTTATCTCATAACTTAAAAGATTTGCCTATTTGCCAAGTATCTGCGATTTCTTCTTTTTTTTTTTTTTTTTTTTTTGTACTACCTTGTGTATAAGTCGATCCCCTATTTTCAACTCCCAATTTTTTTCTAAAATTCTTCGACTTATACACGAGTATATGCGGTATATGAATTTCAGCATGTTTAAAATAGTGTTATACCATTAAAATATACCACAAACGATTTTCCCTCCTAAAGACCTTAATGTAACGGTATTCTTTTGAGTGTCTCTGTAAAGGAACCGTAAACGTTACACACTTTATTTTCAATACCGATCATGTCATAGTGATACCCAATGACATCTAGAGATTTCATGGCAATAGGACAATATTTATGCGAGTTAGAGTACGGATAGACAGGTAGACAGACAAATTGAATTCATAAACACTTTTGAACTTTGTCGGAAAGTCTTAAAAACACCTTTTACCCCTTGAGGGGCAGTGGGGTATATTATATCCCATCTGCGATTAATGAAGATTTGCACTAGAAAAATTTCATTAAATTTTACTTTTCTAACTTTGGTGGGAAAAAAAAATCGTAAAATTGCTTTTTCTTATTTTGCAATAGAATTTTTGGAAGATTCTGGTGTGAATTTGACATTACAGAGACACAATTACTTTCCTCTCAAAGGGTTAAGCAATTCACGCTTATTCTAAATAATGGTTACGAATTTTTTTGTATAGCCGAGTATATTTCCTTTAGAGTTATACACCCCGTAGTATGCAAAAGTTTAATTAAAGTTAAAACACCATGAATGAAAACGTCATATCAAGTTTATTATATTTGTATCCGACCGAATAACATTATTAAGATAAGTCACAAACCATTTTTTTCATAGACCATAATATAAAGGAATACTTTTGAGTTTCCCTGTAGGCGGACATAATATCTCACACAACCGTGTAAGTGTTAAACATAGCACATTCGGTATTAACCATTTTCTGGTGCACCTCAATAATGTGTATCAATTTCACTATGTTTAAGATAGTGTAAGACTATTAAAATACACCGCAAATCATTCGCCCCCCCCCCCCCCCATAGACCATAACTGAACGGAATACTTTTGAATGCCCCTGTAAATGAATCCGGAATGCTACTCACTTCATTTTGAATACTAAACACGCCGTGGCAAACCTCAATAACGTATATCAATTACTTGTCAATCCGAGCATATTTACTTGCGTTACAGCACGGACGGACAGACAGACAAACCGAAATCATAAACACTATTCAACTATGTTGGAAAGTGTTAAAAAAAAAAGAAAAAAAAAACCATTAAAACAAAAAATAAAATAATAAGATCCCGAAAAAACTCTTATCTGGGCTCAAAACCTCTTTTTAATCAAAATAAAAATCTTTTTTATAACACTGAAATAAAACTGTGAAACAGAAAATTCTTTTGCACACAGCTATTGAAAATTAATGTCTGCATATTTAGAAAGTTCAAGGACATAGCAGTTCACGCACGTGCGTGGTGTGTAGAGGTTCTACGCAATTACATTTTTTGACTGTAAACCCAAATTCTAGCAAATTATTGCAATTGATTATTTACTTCGTTCAAGGTTGTTTACTCTATCCTTAGTGATTTTCCAAACACAGGCTTTTCTATGCGAAAATACACGTACTTGTCTCTGAAAAAGCCAAGCGATGAGAAGAGGCCATTTTTAACCACTTTGTATAAAATCCAAAAATGAAGTTCTTTATTAACTTTGTAATACGTTATATGGATAACAGGGTGTTTAAAAAATATTGGTACAAATGTTTAAGGATGATAATACACAAGATAAACCAGTGTTGAATTCAGCCTTTCTTTTTTTTTTGGGGGGGGGGGGGAGTTTCTGCAGTTCCGAGGGGTATTTTAGAGACCTAGGGGGGGGGGATTGCACTTTGTCCATTAAAAAGCGTAAAATCTCAAACCTTCCGGGATGGACATGTCAGTGTTCCGGGGAGAGGGGGGATGACCTCCCGGGCCACCCCTTGAATTCAACACAAAGATAAACATTTTTAACATTTTCCAACATAGTTGAAAACTCTTTATGAATTGGGTTTTTATGTCCGTCTGTCTGCCTGTCCGTGCTATAGCTCACGTAAATATAGTTCAATTCCCATGAAATTGATAGATGTTATTGGGTATCACCATGGCGTATTCGGGATTGAAGATGAAGTGTATGGCATTTACGGTTCATTTACAGAGGCACTCAAAAAAATTACATTACGGTTTATGGGGAAAAATCGTTTGCGGTGTATTTTAATGATACTACAGTACTTTAAACATATTGAAATTTATATATATATAAACTGAGGTGAATTACACGGCGCTCACTGTAGAATATGGCGTACATGGAATATATCGTTCATTTACTAGGACGCACAAAAGTATTTGGCTACAGAAGAAATTGAACTATTGAAGCCTATGAAAAATAATTGCTGGAAGTGCGTTTTCAGTTGCAGTATGCGTTTTTAAATTGAACTATTTTTTTAAATATTACTTGGTGTGGATAAATTCTATAGATCATGTACAGAGCTGCACAAAATTTCTCAAGTACATTTCCATTTTTTCACGGAAATTGCTGAATGGAAATTTTCAACTGTGCTATGCGTTTCAATGAACTAACTTGTAGCATACTATGTAGTATGCATACAAATGCATAAATCATATAAAGGTCTGCGCAAAAAAAAGAAAGAAAAAAAAACTGATATTTTTCCGTCTATTGTAATAGCAGAAACTGGGTATTGAAATGCGGTTTTAGTTTTTCAAATTGTTTATTTATACATCATATTTTACCTTAATAAACTGTGAAGTTTTGTTACAGCATTCTGAATGTGTTGGAAAGTGTTACATAATCTATGCTGGATGCATTATTTTTAGTTCTTGTTCTACATGCTAGCAGGGTCGCAATTAGTGTCCTGCATGGAGTCAGTAACGCAATTTTAACCGAATCCGACATAACATATACGGTTCGGGGCGTAGAGTCCTGCATCGGGTCGGGTTACCCGCTTTTACCCTATTTTCCCGTTGCGGGTCGGGTCAACTTTATTTTTTTGGTGCGGGTCGGGTTGGCTTTTATTGTTTCGGGTTCGGGTCGGTTTCGGGTTGGCTTTTTTACTCTTGCGGGTCGGGTCGGGTTGACCTGCTTTTTTAAAAGAATGTAGAAAATATTTTTTCCCGTTAAAAGCCTTTATAAACCGCAGATCAAGGTTTCACAAAAGCAAAATAAGTACCTGTCTGTTTTGTCTTTAGTCATCCTTTCACCAGTCTTCGAAATAACAAACTGCATTATATTTTTACAGTATTTTGAAAATACAATATGCAGCAAAACACTAAATGGTCCTTCCTGTCTAATGTATCAAGTGAATAATTTAATTTTGGTGATACGCGATGCACAACGTTAGACGGGAAATTTTTCAAAATAATAACTGCTGATAAACTTAAAGGCAGATGTCCAATTTTGTAAAACAAGGTGTATCGTTATAAGTGGAACTTTTGAAACCGCGACTAACTTTAAAGCATATTTAAAGATTAGATGTTTAGTTTTATACCATTTAGAGTCCTGCATTGGGTCGGGTTAGAGGCTTTACTATAGTTGAATATTAGAGAATATAGATTTGTTCATTCTTCTATGTAAAACATAAAAATGATGGTATTAGAGAATTAGAGGTCTGCATGGGCCAGAATTTTCAGGCCCGCCTCGTCCCGTTCCGTGTTAAACTTTAAAGTTCGGCACTAGCCCGGCACAGCCCGTTAATAATTATATCGGCTAAGTCTAGATATTTATATCGGGCCGGTAGACCCGCTTAATTGTAGTTATCGGCCCGGCCTGCAAGAGTCGTTCAATTTTTTTGCCGGCCTGGCCCGTTTATTTTGTCTATCAGCCCGACCCGTTGAAAAAACTGTCCTAATAAAGCGGCCTGGGCAATTTGAAATTTTGCCACTCCACTGTGGCCCGCGGGTTGGTACGGTGCGGACCTCTATTAGAGATACAACTGTAGATTATTTTCATAATGGTATTAAAACATGATTTGCTTTCCTTACATTTCGGGTTGGGGTCGGGTTGCGTGTTGACTTGAAATGGAATTTGCGGGTTTGGGTCGGGTAGAACCCGACCTGCGCAGGACTCTAGTTCGGAGTGACGCTATATTTTTCTTTCCGGATCACAAGGGTCTGGTTTGGCTTGAATATTTTTGCTGAGGATTAGTTTAACTTTAATTTGATTCGATTTAGGTTGTGATTTGTCTCTTCCGAATTCGGGTTGATCCCAGCCTGGTTTCAGCAGAAAGTCCAGAATATTTTTTCATATGAAAAATGAATATTTGAAAATGATTGAGTAATGTGTTCATGTTTCTACTTAAAAGATAAATTTGATTTTAGAGGTATAATTATAGACTACACTGTTAAAAATATCGTGAAAAATTGCCCCTGTTTTTAAAGATTATCTATTTTCTGACCAATGAGAACATTCCATCGGCGTTAATGTAGCGTTCTCATTTGTCAGAAAATAGATATAGTCTTTAAAAACAGAGTTAATTTTTCACGATATTTTTAACAGTGTATAGTTTCCTGTAATTGAATTAAGTATTGATTAATTTTCTGTTAAATCGGCTTCGGTTCGAAGTTTAAGGGGTCTGATCAATCGGATCTTAAATTTCCCTAGGTGATGTTAAATCTATGGGAGTGAAGTGTATTCTTATTTTTTAAATATCTCACAACAAAATTAATATTTTCAACTTATTTTTTTCTGTGTATTCTTCTTAAAAATCTGTATCCCCTCGGAACAACTGCCCCACTAGTGGCCGAAAGGTGCTGCTCTCAAAGCTGGTACACGAGAGGTGCTGGGCTCGAACCCAATCGCGCCCGTCGGCCTAATCGTTCGGAGTTTTCGTGGTTTTCTTCGAACAGTGTATTTCCAATCGTTAATACGGGTTAGGTTCCCTTAGAAAGACCCCAACGAAGAGCACCCCCCCCCACCCTTAGGGCCTATATCCCTCGTGTTGATAATTGGCCGTCATAAACTCAACCAACCTCGGAACAATTTTTATGAATTTTTGTAAATTTTAAGTTTAAAATGTTTAATTGTTATTTAAAATGTCATAAAAGTGTGACATAAACATACAAAAAGATAATTAATTTGTTTTTATCTGTTTATTATTTTTTTAAATTAACATTAAAACTACTTACTTTCTTAAAACTATTTAAATTTGAAAGTATTAAATATAAATACGTTTTATGCATTCCATAATAAATGTAAGGCAGCTCATCACTCATTTTCCGAATTCCCCTCGGTAATGTTAAGTCTATGAGCATTTGATGCATTCTTATATTTAAAATACCTCCTCGGGAATTTAATATTTTTAACTTCTTTTTCCCATGTACTCTTCTTAACGGATTACTTCAGTCACGCGAAAAGACCCGTTCGCTATTGCTATTCCTATGGAAGACATGTATAAAGATATCTCGGTCGTATTTCATTATTTTTAGATGATTTTTTTGCAGTGGCTAGCTGGGGTCGATCTGTAAAAAGGCCGTTTTTCACTTTTTCGATTTTCATTGGGGATTTTTTTCAAGAGGATGCTTTCATTTTAGGAACCGGTTCTGAAAAGGAAAGTGTCCAGATTAAAAATATTTGTAAACGAAATTGAAAAAGTAGAAAACGCCCTGCATACAGATCGACCTCAGCTAGCCACTGCAAAAAAAAATCATCTAAAAATAGTGAAATGCGACCGAGATATCTTTATAAATTTCTTCCATAGGAATAGCATTAGCGAACGGGTCTTTTCGCGTGGCTAAACTAGGGCCTTAAAGGATGTCTCTTTTTTTTTTTTTTAGTTGTCAAAATATTTTGAAAATCTATGCTTAATTTTGTAGGAAGTGTTAAAAGTTTACATCTAGTTCGTTCGTTTTTAACAGATAAAATATTAAATTAAGCATAGATTTTAGATATATTTTGACAACTAAGAAAAAAAGAGACATCTATTAAGAAGAGCGCACAGCAAGAAATAAAAAATATCAATATCACGAGGAGATATTTTAAATATAAGAATGCATCAAACGCCCATAGATTTAACGTTACCGAAAGGAATTCGGAAACTGAGTGACGGGCAGCCTTAACCCTTAAATGCGCAATTTTCTATTTTGTTTCGAAAAAATTATATATGATTCTCTGAAAGGTTTATTACACAGGAAAAATAATGAAAAAAAAATCAGATATACATTTTTCATATAATACGTTAATCTTTTCTTCGGTTGCACATCTGCAATATAAGTAAAAACTATTGTCGTGAGGCTGTTTTACGCTAAAATATGGCAAATTAGTAAATATTTTAAGAAGTATGTCTCCAAACACCTTATTTTATATAATTATTTATTTTATAAAACTTAACCTTTGACCTTTTAATTCCCATGATAGAATACGTTCTATAGAAATTACGTAGTTCAGAGAATTTGACTTTACACCAGAAAGCTTCAGTGGTTAATTTCGCTTTATTTAAATACGGAATGTCTGTTGTTAATTAAAGCAGATATTGCTATTTTAATTTTCTGGGTTGAATTAGGTATATACTGTCCGACTACTCGTGCGGTTCTTAGTTTTGTATTTCTTTACTTTATTTCCCAGGTTCGAGAGTCGGATGATGTATGAAATAAATAGGTTCTGAAAACATTGGGGATGAAACAGTAGTTTATTAATTATTCAAAATGATAAAGCATTAACATCATGCCTGGAGCAAATTCTTCCTAGGTTTATAAATATTAATAATAAACAATCCATAGAACATTTGTATAAATTATAGCTTGAACTTTCATAGGGACTCTAAGGATGCCTGACTCATGTTTGTTTACAAAATACAACTTCAATATAAGTTATTGATTGCCCGAAAGAACGATAGATTAATCCCATCACCTCTTAATTCCTGAGAAGCATCGCTTATTCCTTCCATTATCCTTATTTTGCACCATTACATACATAAAACTATTTATTTACACCCTGCGGCCGCTTATGAGCAAACCCGCATTGTTTTACATGAGCCGGGAGAATACAAAGGTTTCTCCCTTCTTAAAAGGCCTAGTTAGTTTCTCTCAGATCTAAAACTTCATCTCCTGGAAAGGGATGTTTCTTCTCCAAAATCTAAACTCCTTCTTTTCTCTCACCTCTCAATTCCTATCTTCCTTATTTTTTTTTGTAAGCTTAAACCCCTCCTAAAAATCATCTCATCCTATCAAAATTTCTAAGGGGCGAGATTTTTTTTAACCAAACCACTGACGCTTGTATAACATTATAATATTATAGTAACGCTAACGCGACATGTGGTCTCAAACTAAGCCCTTAATACCTTAATCCCTTTTTATGGCGTAATCTAAAACTCGTGTTCCTAACATGGGACATTTTTAGAGCTGCTCACTAAAATTTACTGTTGACAGACTCACCAGAAGTTCAAAAGTTCAATCCCTTTTATTGCCTAACCGAATATTTTCCACTGAATCCTCTGGCCCTGTAAAAACACCCGCTCATTCTAGAAATTCCATCGCACTAGCGACCTCCCACGATATGCTTGCATCTCAAAAGCATGCCACGGTGGTCCAAATTTCTATATTGTTTTTGTGTCTCTTTCCTTCGTTTTAAGCACACGTGTGATATGGCGGTGTTATCCCGACAATGATAAGACTTTCTCCAAAATAGAAAAAAAAAAGAGAAAAAAAAAGAAAAAAGACCTGAGTCCCAGTAAAGCAAATTAAGGCATCCTCAGCTCGTTCCCTAGTTGTAAATTCAAAATTAAACAAAATAAACAATATGCATTGAATGTATAACAATAAACACAAAATAAAAAAAATAATAAAATAGAATAAAAGTAATTGCTCTGATCCATCAGGCAATAACCAAGTACGAAACCTGAATAGTTTCACTTATTAAATGATGATATTAAAGACAATATATATACATACAATATAATATAAAAAAAACAGTGTAATAACAATTTATCAATAATAACAAGGATTTTTTTTAAAAATCAGTATTATTATTATTTCCAAAATGGAATCATTAGATTTTTTGCAGAATGGACGATAAATGCAGCAGGTGCTGTGATGCTAGACTTATGTACAACATGATTTTATAGTCTATATCGTGGGATGAATAAGAGTTCACGAAAATGCATCATAAAGAAAGTTTTAAAATTATTATTAATATTCACTATGTGGAGAAATCACTGTTCATATAATGTCTTTAAGTCTTTTGTGAATATATATATATCTCCATAAATGTTTGTTGAAATCGAATGTTTATAAAATAATTTGTCTTGTTTGCATCCAATGTCTTTAAAAATTTAATGTCGTTTTTTTATACTTTGGAAGATGCACAAAGTTTGTGAATTTTAGTTATTCGTTGAATTCCTGGTTCAGGTTTGACCCAGTGACATATGATGTCTGTACGCACTTGATGAGTAATTTTTTTTTTTTTTTTCACGCTGAACTTCGGTGTAAAATGATGATGGAGAAAAGAATCAATACCAACAGCTTATTCTCAAATCGCAGTCAAATTGAAGTACATGGAAATCCACCACACATGTCGTAGTACGATTTACGCTCGTTGGGGTTGAAGCAATGATGAACACGTATTAAGTTCTTTCATCTTGGAGTTGTTGTTGAAAACTGCGAGCTAACTGAAGTATCACATCCTAGACAAAACAACCGATAAACACATGGAACATGCATAATCGCAACTGCGAAACGCATATGTTAGAGATACCAGTATGATGTGAAGATGATTAGTCTTACGATAAGTTTAGCACAGTGATGCATAAAATTATCCAAAGATAAATTATTTTTCACAAGCAAATAAAACTGCGCCTACTAAGAGAAATCAATCAGCAGCTTGCTCGATGAAAATTGATGAGATTTCTATAAAAAGTGTTATAGTAAAATATGTCTGTAGTATGATTATGAGTTCGGTCCACAGACTCTGGGTACATGATTCTAACATCCAATAATTAAAGAGATCCACTGCTGCATGTCAAGAAATGCAACGAAAGTTCGGCAAGAATTGGAACCGCCGCAGGCACTCTTTCTTCAATGGCAGTAAATAATGAAGAAACCCTGGAATTTGTGTGTTATCAGTCTTAAAATAATGACTGAGTTGTACAGGAAAGTGGGTTTTATTATCAAATATTTCGAGCAACCAATTATAGTTAAGATTAATTTAATCATTAAAGCAATTACTGAAATTTAGATGATAGCATAAATTAAAAAAAAATCTGCAATAAGGTAAATATGTTCTTAAATTTTAAATTAAAACAAGATCAATTTAATTATTATTTTTTTTAATTTTAAATTGAAGACAGGAAGAAAGATCAACCCTTAAGGCAATATAAGAATATAAAACAATCGTTATGTTGTATGATTTGTTAAATTTTCTTTTTCCCATTTGTTTGTAAAAGGAACAAAGGACAAAAGAAAATTTTTCATTAATTTTTCTCTATTTATTTATTTATTTAAATTACACTACACCCATAAAATTAGACTTTTTAATCCGAATTCGCTGTTAATCATTCTAACAATACATTCCCACAATTGGCCATTTTGCAGAAATGAAACAACATATGATTAAGTAGAAAATTCTTGTAACATCCATTATGTGAATGTTTTAGTAGATGTGATGTATTCTTTTACATTTGTCTTTAAAAAAATGTTTGTATAAAATGAGCTTAATGCCTTGCCATAAAAATAATAACAAAATTAGGAAATGAAGAAAGAAAATCTAATAACATTTGTAAAACAATATTAAATATTGCCCTGACTAAAATCAAGTATATTGAATTATGATCACAATGTTTAGTTAAATCAATTAATACATAAGCTTCATTATAATTTAAAGTAATTTAATTTAATATAGATATTTTTTCTTTTTGGAATGCTAAAGTAATTCCAATTAAACTTGTCACACAAACCCAGTTCTTACATCATATAATTTTCCAGTACCCTTAGGAGTAAATAAAATTAGATTAAGATCTAATTATAATAAAATTTATAGGGGAGAAAATAGTACTACTAAAATCTGAATTATGCCATAAAAGTTCTTTATCTATAACACTTCATTTTCACAAATAATCTACAGTTCAATGTTACGCTACTATGACACAATAACATGATAAAATTATGCAAGTTGTATTATCTGACGCATTAAATCTAATAAATATACATATACAAGTAAAGTTCATTAATACACTACTATGTTACAATAACTTGAAATATCTTCTAAACTGCATTATCTGACACGCTAGATTTACTAAATGTACCTTTCAATAACGTTCAATAATACACTACTTTGGTTTAATAATCAACTAAAATTCATGCAAATTACATTGTTTGTCACTTTAAATTTAAATGACACACACATATATATAAATAAATATAGTTCAATAATACCCTACTATGCTATACTAACTTAACGGAATTCATGCTTCCTAGATAAGCAAAGTAAATTATAATATATATATAGAAATAGAAATTTATATTATTGCATTTTTATTTGCAACAACACTATCGAATGTATGTCACTCAACTGTGAATGCAACGCTTATACTTTTAGATTACAAAAATGTTATTAAATTCATAAAATCCTTCTTAAAGATAAGCTAAAATTACCCTCTCTCTCTTTCTCTTTCTCTCCTTTTCTTTCTCTCTCTCTTTTCTTTCTTTCTTTTTTTTTTTTTAATACTCCCGTAAACTCAACCCTGAGAGATAATACAGTTATCTGCAGTATCCCTAAATGCTACATAATAATTACAATTCAAAAGCTACGTTTAATTACTAACCTTAATATTACATGTAGCTACTTTCTTTAAAGAAATATAAAGTAGTGAACGTATTCCCTAAAAAACATTAATAGTTTTCCTACATATATATATATATATTTAATCATATTACACGCATATACTGTATAATCACTACCTAGAACTAAACATTTATTCCGTACGCAAAATTGTTCACCATAAAAAAATAGATACCCTTTTCAGTGATCAATCGTAAATCAAAACAAAACAAAAGTCCACACCACCAGTCCTATCTTGGACCCTTTTTGTGTGTGTGTGTGTGGTGGGGGAAACTCAGGCTCACATTTCTTCGGGACCACCTTATTCGTAACAAGTTCATCACCCTCGTTCTTTTGCGCATTCTCCCGCATATTTCAGAAATGCAGTCCCTTTTTACAAGAAATAGATCCACATCCCTTTCCTTTTTTTTTCTTTCTCTTTTTTTTTTTTTTTTTCACTCAGATAAAGCCATACTTGACAAATGAAATTCTCAATTTATAGAATCAAAATATAATATATAAATCAATATGCTTATACCAATCTACTCTTTTGTGACACCCTAAATTCTATATTTTATATTCTTACTAATATATATATATTTAACTTAATCAACCACTGAACTGAACGGAACATATCTAACATACTATCTATCAAATAATTAAGATATACCGTCAGTTAAATCTAAACGCTCACACATAAATTAAAAGAAAATTTAAATTTCGAAAGATATGCATATAAATACAGAAATACATTAGCAAAAATTAAAATACACTTAACTATAAAAGACCATAAAAGGAATATCAATGCATTTTAGTACACTTTATACAAATATACTAATCAATAGAAATGATAAATATTTCTCTAAACAACCTTCGACAGTTGTAAATAATTTCATTTATAAAAATGCTTCGCAATCCTTTTCTCAAATCAGTGATTATTTAATCTCTACAAATAGTCTTGATCAATAGTTTCCTATACCTAATTAATAAAACTACAACAACGCCTGACAATAAAATGTTAATGAATATTAAATCTTAGAAATAAATACATAAAGCATTAAAATAGAAAGAGGATATAATAAAGTAATATAAATAATAGAGTAAGAGATAATCATAAGAATACACAATATAAATCACTAGTAAATATATATAATTTTTTTTTTCGATGTATACATTTGATTGCACACACCTTATAAAATTCCACTAATCATTAGAAAATATAGTAATATTTTCTAAACAACTTTCGACAGTTGTAAATTATTGGACAGCATTTTTATTAACTAGTGAATATTGTTTATGCAATACATCACCGTATTAAATTCGCCTTTAGTATCAACTTGTAAATGCATTGTTTTATTTCTCATATGACCAAGAGACATCGCGACAACACTCACATCGCAAATAATAAAATACCTGTATAAATATACATTATACAATAATAAAAGAATAACAACCCCTTATAATAATTTCATCCGAATGCTTTGAGAGTTGATCATTTTATTTTATTTTTACTTTTTGAAATTGTAACGACCTTAATTGGATAAATGGGTCTTAAATTATATTAAATTAAATATTATATTTATTTATATCCTCTTAATAGATTAAATATACAACGATCACGTATTTAAAAGTTAATATTTTTAATTACTTATTTTATTTAAGTTATTAATATCAGTTATAGGCATCCTTGTTTATATTAGATAATTTATGTAGGCCGGAGTAAATTTATTAACACCTGTAAAGGTATTAAAATGGTCACGGTAAACCATTGTCCGACTACTCTTGGTTCTTTAGTTTGGTTTTTTACTTTTATTCCCTGGCTCGTGAGTCGGATGTATGAAATAAATAGGTTCTGAAAACATTGGGGATGAAACAGTAAGTTTATTAATTATTCAAAATGATAAAGCATTAACATCATGCCTGGAGCAAATTCTTCCTAGGTATATAAATATTAATAATAAACAATCCATAGAACATTTGTATAAATTATAGCTTGAACTTTCATAGGGACTCTAAAGATGCCTGACTCATGTTTGTTTACAAAATACAACTTCAATATAAGTTATTGATTGCCCGAAAGAACGATAGATTAATCCCACTCACCTCTTAATTCCTGAGAAGCATCGCTTATTCCTTCCATTATCCTTATTTTGCACCACCACATACATAAAACTATTTATTTACACCCTGCGGCCGCTTATGAGCAAACCCGCATTGTTTTACATGAGCTGGGAGAATACAAAGGTTTCTCCCTTCTTAAAAGGCCTAGTTAGTTTCTCTCAGATCTAAAACTTCATCTCCTGGAAAGGGATGTTTCTTCTCCAAAATCTAAACTCCTTCTTTTCTCTCACCTCTCAATTCCTATCTTCCTTATTTTTTTGTAAGCTTAAACCCCTCCTAAAAATCATCTCATCCTATCAAAATTTCTAAGGGGCGAGATTTTTCTTAACCAAACCACTGACGCTTGTATAACATTATAATATTATAGTAACGCTAACGCGACATGTGGTCTCAAACTAAGCCCTTAATACCTTAATCCCTTTTTATGGCGTAATCTAAAACTCGTGTTCCTAACATGGGACATTTTTAGAGCTGCTCACTAAAATTTACTGTTGACAGACTCACCAGAAGTTCAAAAGTTCAATCCCTTTTATTGCCTAACCGAATATTTTCCACTGAATCCTCTGGCCCTGTTAAAAACACCCGCTCATTCTAGAAATTCCATCGCACTAGCGACCTCCCACGATATGCTTGCATCTCAAAAAGATGCCACGGTGGTCCAAATTTCTATATTGTTTTTGTGTCTCTTTCCTTCGTTTTAAGCACACGTGTGATATGGCGGTGTTATCCCGACAATACGAATAAAAAGAACTATTAAATTCAAAACACTGTTGTTTGCATATATGCAAAGCTGCGCACTAAAGTGTTAATAATGTTACAAAGGAACCAGACTCTTTTTATGACAATAACATGAATATTTTAAAAGTTACATGTATAAAAATATAAACAACGCTGAAAATTCCTGAAAAATGTTGATAATTCATAAATTAAAACTGCCTAACTCATAAACTTTTCAATAAATGAGCATAACAATAGTCTGCTTTCATTTGAATATTACAGTTAAAACATAATTTTAAACTTTTGTGGTAATTAAAGTAGTATTTATTGAGTTATGACAATTTTTCCAACACATTTTTACAAAGAAAAAAAACAATCATTTTTGCATTTTTACAAAGAAAAAACAATCATTTTCAAAATCAGAAAAAGAATTTCAACTTAGTTTTTGAAGTTTGTAAAAACTATAAATGTTTTAAAAGTTCTAGGATCATAAACTTTTCCCTCTTTTTTTTTTTTTTTTTTCTGAAACAGTAAGTTTTTGAACTGAAATTTTGATCGAAATTGTCGTTTTAAATGCATACTCCGCGTTGTTCTTTCGCTCTGATTATCACGTGGTTTTTCTCCTTGAATAAAATCATCTCCTCTGTACCGTCAAGTAGTTCTTTTATCATTACATGATTTCCAGAATATATTGCGTTTCCAAAATAAATTCCAATGCTGTTTACAAAAGGCAAAAAAGAAAAATAACATTGGAGTCTTTTTGACTCCATGTCTCTGATCGCGTAAGGAAATTCATGTCTCCAGTTACTGGTTAAAGGATGTCTTAACTTTTTAGTTGCTAAAATATTTCTAAAATATATGCTTAATTTTATCTAAAGTGTTAAAACCTTACAGTTCTTATGATTTTAACACACAAAATATTAAGGGGTTTCAGGACTCTTAAAGCTTCGAAATTTTCGAAATTCTAATTTTCTTAGATGTTAAATGTTTATCTTTTTTATCTTTTTTTAACATTGTATGATTTTTTCCTCGAAATCCCCATTAAAACAGATAATATGTATACAGTGAAATATGTCGAAGACGGAATCTGTCTAAGGCGGAAATTTTTCAGAGTCCCACATTTTTAAACATACAGATTTTCGAGAAATCTGTCTAACACGGAAACAATCTGTGTAAAGCGGAACCGGACATTCATCTTGGGACAATTTTGTAGCAAAGTTATTTTTTAAGACGGAAGAAAATTCCGCTGGGAAATATTAATGGAAAGAAACCTTATCTTTTCATAATGATATCATAACTGCCAACTTGTACGGATTTTTCTTACCACTAAAATTTAAAAGAAAACTTTGCCTAATTAAATCTCCGAAACCTAGTGATTTTTAAAGATTCAGTATGGCAAAATTTTCTATTAAATTTTAGTGGTAAGAAAAATCAGTACAAGTTGGCAGCTATGTAATATGTATTGTACAGTAGAGATGAAACGGGCCCGAAAAGCCCGAGCCCGACACGTACTCGAGCTTTATTTTTATTCTCGTCTTCGGGCTAGAGCTCGTTCTTTCTGAAACCGGAAAACTTTATTTATTTATATAGAGAAAAGGTTGAAAAAAAATTTCCCCGCTTAAAATTACATTTCAAGTCTTCTCAATGTTATTTTGATCCAAATGAAGGGGGGACAAAAATCGTGTTTATTTATTTTAGTATTTGATTGCTGTTTCAATGAAAATTTGTGATGTTTTCAGATTTATGTGTACGGAATTTCTGATGACGATCAATTAATATGGCGCCAATCAAAATAAGCACAAAAAATGAATTTCTTTTTAGTAGGATTTTCGTTTGTGACAGAAGTTATTTTTTAATTCGATCGTTTATTTATTTTTTATTTAATTATCTAACGCGAAGAAAATGTTTTCTTCGAGTTTTAGTAGACCAGAATTAGCTTGGGGTTTGCAAATAATTTAGTCTGATTTGCACATGAGTCATAAACGTTCTTCATATGAAAATAACTTTACTGGTTATCTATATTTGTCATTAACTCTGCTCATGCTAAGGACGCTGTAGTAGATTTACGAGGTCACTTTCCTTCATAAGTAAGTATAATTACCGTGTTATTCTGATAGAAAGCAATCAATCAGTCAGTGTTTCCCATTTTAATATAAAAGCATCGGACCTTTGACCTTTAAGGTAACGTGGTCAAATTTGTAATTTACGTTGATTTTCCCGTTCACGTCAATCACGGAAGACTGTTATGAGTAAGGAATTGATTATAATTAAAGATGTACATCTTTTATAGGAAATTGAAAAACTTTGTTCGATTCTTCAGCATACAAATAGTAATTTCTGAAAACTTCATGCCTTTCTTCATTAAACACATTTTTTAAACGTGTCCATCAAATTTAAAGGAAAGGGTGTTAAAGGAAAAAAAAGTATGAGAATCCTTTCATATAAAGTATATTTCTATTTGATACCGAACTGCTCTTTTGATAAGATTGAATTTAAAGTTCCATTTGACAGTTAGTTTTTAAAAATGAGATATCACTTCCGAAACAGTGTTTAAATATCATGCAATTATTTTATGTATATTTTTGATATCGGGCTCGGATATAAAATCATAATATAATATCGTAAATCATAAATAATATAATATCGGGCTCAGGTGGGACCGGGCTCCAAAAAACTCATCTCTAAGTACAGTCTAACTCCCAGAAGTCATGATAGTGACAAATAACAATATTCGATTTTTTTTTCCTAAATAAGTTTAAGATATATATATATATATTTAAGATGATATATTTTTTTTCACTAAAACGTGTAATTTTGGTTTATACCAGTGTGTTTGTGTACTATCAATTTGTAGCGTAAATTAATATTACTATAACTGTATAAAAATATCTACAAAGATTGCATGTTTATTTAAATAAAAAAATAAAAAAGGTACGTTAGTTTTAATTTTTAGCCAAAGAAATGTATAATAAATACTCTGTGAACTCTATCTCTCTATATAATGTTTTTCTGTCTAAGTTGGAAAGTTATTTCAGTTCCAAGCGATTCCGCCTTAGACAGATTTCACTGTGTGTGTATATATATATATGTGTATAACGGGTGATTTTAGGGAAAATTTTCTTTGTGGAACCTATATTCCAGGTTGAAAAACTTCATAATTATTACACTATAAAAACTATATACTCAGAAACATTTCCGGAAATCAGTGACAGAAAAGGAAACTTTGTTTTTAGAAATTAAATTATTTTTTTAAAAATATAAAGTCTCGAAAATACATTGATTTCTGAGGTTACTGGAGATAAAATAACGCTTTTCGAAATCGTGGGTAAAAAAGAAGCGGTTTTTGTATATTTTCTTTCGTGGTGATGCGTTATTATTTCGTGGAATAAGAAAACATTTGTATATACAGGGTGCAATATGTTATCTATCGCCGACCTTTAATTTCTAAACTGTTGGCCGTAGACATATAGTTCCAATTACAAAAACGCTTCAAATGAGCTAAATATTCATGTTGTGGCATTATTTAAAGTAAAAAGTCAATTTTATAAAAATTATGAAATGTAACTTTTTATACGGTCCCCCAGTCCCTATAGTTACATTTAGTAAAAGTTTACCCACATCATAACAGATATAACGCAAAAAGTTTGACATCTGTACTCAAAAAATTGACACAGTTATTCAATTCCAAAGTTTGAGATTTTTGCACATGATTTTGTCTTTCATATTGAGGGATCAGCTAAAATATAATTAAAGTAATTCGAGATCAAAGTTAGGGTGCAATGTCCTTTTTACGGCGAAACCACCTTTAGCCGGTATCGCCAAATCGGGGAATCATCAAAGAGGGTTATTTCATCTAAAAATTTTAGCATTTTATGGGTCGAACAATATTCAAACATCAAAGTAGGTAGAATCGACAACCGGAAATAAAACATACTAACTAAGGACTAGATAAATGGCAGCGGAATTGCACCCTCATTTTGATCTCTAATTATTTTCATTCATATTTTAACTGATCCCTCAATAAAAGACATAATCATGTGCAAAAATTTCAAACTTTGAAATTGAATAACTGTGTCAATTTTTGTTGCACAGATGTCAAACTTTTTGTGTTATATATGTTATGACATGTGCAAACTTTTACTAAATATAACTATAGGGACTAACTACATAAAAATATAACTATATAAAAATTTAGATTTCGTAATTTTTATAAAATTGATTTTTTTACTTTAAATAATGCCCCAACATGAATATTTACCTCATTTGAAACGTTTTTGTAATTGGAACTATATGTCTACGACCAACGGTTGAGAAATTAAAGGTCGGCGATAGATAACATATTGCACCCTGTAATAACTCGGAAGAGAATTATTGCTTCCTTTTTGTTTGTGGTTATATCAAATTTTCCTTATATTAAAAACATTTTTCTTTTTTGTGCGAGGCGGTGTATCGCGCCACGAAAATCGGCTCAAAATGCCAATTTTGACATTATTTTCTGAAAGACCTTTTGTCTCTATCTTAAACTGGGAAACACAGATCTTTTCTAGTTTCTGAAAAAGAAATATGCGAATTTCGTAAATTTAAGAATAAAAATGACTTTAAGAATTTTTTCCAAAATTATGATGTTTGAAAACGTCTTTAACCCACGGACATAACATAAAATAAAATTAAAAACAGCGTACAAAAACTACAATAATTCATCTGACTGCGCAGTTTAAATTCATTTAGTTTTTATTCGATATTCTTTTAAAATATTTCTAGATTTTTGCGAATTTCGATATAAAAGTACATGTTTCCAAACCAATTTCTTAATTTTATCACATTGAGCTGAATATTACTGTATTTGAATTAATTCCGCTTATCCTGTTTTCATTCATCTGGTAGGCAGAGGGATAAATCTCGTGCTACTTAGTGTAAAAGTAAAAGGGACAAGCGCTTCTTAAGGCTGTTCTTAACTGTTCTGCTCAACAAGCGCAAAACGTTCTGACACATTTACAAATTCATTTTTTAACGGAAAAATATAAAACTGAAAATCTTGGCCATGGAAGCGATTTGGAATTGAACTGTTTTTTCCATCTACCAATTACCCCATTGAGTTATAAGCGATTTCAATCACGTGACAAACTCGTTTTTCGCCCGCTCTTGAGTGATTTTTCTACTTTCGCGCGGAAATTCGGTTCAAAACGTCCACTTTGACACTATTTTCTGAAAGATCTATTGCGTTTGCAAAATAAATGGAAAAACAGCTCGATGACATAGTTTCTGAACAACAACACCAGCTAGTTTCATGCATTTTCGAACAAAAATAAAATAAAACTTATGTCAGGAAGTTGCCCTTTTGGATTTGAGAGCAGCCTTAATCTAAACCACGGACGAAAATGTATCAAAACATCTTTCGAGTTACCCATGATTCAGAAAAGCATTCTTTTATCCTCCGAAACCAATAGATTATCGCGATTTAAAGAAAGATTTTGAAGAGGAAACTTCTTTTGCTGCCCGTAATTTTTGGAAACGTTTCCGAGTAGTTTTTAGAGTGCATTAATCAGTTTATCACCTTGGAATACAGGTTTTTCGGATGCGATCGTTTCTCAAGTAATCCTTTTTATGTTCAACAATCATATTTAACAGACAAATCTGTTAAATTAACACCATTAACATTAACCGTTTGAGTTCGGAACAAATGTTGTGGATATATGCCAAAACTGCGAAAGTGTTTCGGTATATATGGATAAAAATTACTCGTAAGCCGACGGTATACACAGAAATCGTACGCTTCGCTAGTTAAACCAGCTTAAATGCACACCAAACTGAAACAATAACAAATAGGAACGCTATCACCCTCTCCGCAATTTTAGCATAAAACAAGAGGAGTGCGCGCACTCAAATGATTAACATTAAAATTATTATTACCGTATTTTATGGAAGAAATGCCGCACCCGTCATAAGCGCTATACTCCTTAAAATTGGTCTGAATAAGCTTTAAAATATCGTAATCGCCGCACCCGTCGGAAACACCGCACCTGTGGGAACGCTACTTTTGTCGACAGTGTCTCATTGACCTAACTTTAATCATAGTTTTCTGAACAGTGTAGGGTGCCTCATTTTTAATTAAGATTCTAAAAGTTAATTTAAAATATTTAAATCAGGTTTTAAATATTTTTATGTAATTTTTAAATTAAGCACACGTCAATTGATACTAAAACCATCCAGAGCGCGAGACGCGCACTTCTCTGCTTAGCGTACCACATTTTTTTAAGTGGTCAGTGCAACTTAGCACGCTTTTTACGTCGCATCTACTTCAGTCCTTTTTTTTTTTTAGTTTCTGTTCGAAATCCTCAAACTCTGAGTGAAAGAGTTGTAAATTTTCTTTATCCACCTGTATGGTTCGGTATCATCATCGGAAATGTCGCAGCTTTCGCTATTGGCAAAGTCAGAAAGTTTCGCGTTGTTGCGCAGGGAACTTGAGAACAGTTTTAAGGGGGTATTCAAAAAAATATTTTTCCACCCTCAACAGCTCGAAATTTTCTGAGACATTTTCAGACTCATTTTTAAAAGTAAAAACATGAAACTTGCTGAGGTGATATTTGAAGAGATGTATAAGAGGCCGTGTGATTTCATTTTTCACTCAATTAATTAAAATTTGAGTTTTAAACAATTATTTTCTCAGTATGACCATTTTTTACATTCCCAGATCTCCCGCTTCGGAAAATCCGGTTCAAAACGTCAACTTTGACAGCATTTTCTGAAAGGTCTATTGCGTTTGCAAAAAAACGGAAAAAACAGTTCGATGATATATTTTCTGAACAACAGCATTTGCTAGTTTCATGCATTTCCGAACAAAAATAAATTAAAACTTATGCCATAAAGTTGCCCTTTTGGATTTGTGAACAAACAGCCTTAATACATTGAAGATTTTTTTTATGCTTATTACGTATGAGCAAATTAAACATAAATAAAATCTTTAAAAACTGTCATTTGACACTGGTAGAAATAGTGTTAATAAACATTTGCCCCCTTTTTTTTTTTTTTTTTTACAGTGCCTTTGGTGAAAGTTCCTAAATGCAATATATAGCGGAATCTTGCTGACGAGTAATTTCTTTAATTTATAGCTCAAATATAACTGACATGAAAGAACGCACTTCAAATGAATGCGAGCTTCAAAATAAAACATGTTTGAAAGAGTGCTGAAACATTTATTATAAACAGGCACTGCACTTGTAAGCTAAGTGTTGAATATTGAACCTCGAAAGGCCTCTCAGAAGTACCAGCTGAAAGATTTATAAAACACGTATTAGGTTTGATTTTTTCGACGATTTCTCCTTCAACCTCTCGTTAAGGCTGTTCACAAATCCAAAAGAGTTACTTTTCGAGTTAAGATACATTTTTTAATTTATTTTTTATTCGGGAACGCATGCAATTGGCAGGTATTGCTATTGAGAAACTATGTAATCGAAAGACGTTTTCAATTTTTTGGTAAACTCAAAAGATCTTTCAGAAAATGCTGTCAGCGTTTAGAACAGAAAAATGTCTTTTATATACCAACTTCTTACTTATATTTATTGAGTGATGATAAAAGATGATTATCGCCTTGTTTGCTTATTTTTGCTTAAATAGATAACAGAATGAAACAGAAATAAATTTATAAATATCTTTTTAGGTACGTTCGCAATTATATAAATTTGTAGCACCTATAGTCGTCGTTCGGTCCGTCTGTCTGTCTATCTGTCCGTCCGTCCGCATATAACTGAGCAAAAACTACCCAACCGAATGGCCTGAAATTTTAAACACATTATTGTTGCAAAATTGTGTTGAGCCATTTCAAATTTTACGAAAATCGGATGCATAGTTTAATTACAGAGAGAGTCAAAAGTTTTCCGTTACATTACGGCCAATGGGAAAAATTATTTCAAGTGCATTTTAATGATATTACAGCCCTTCGAACAGAATGAAATTGATATGCACTTATGAAGTGCACTAAAATATACATTCAGTACAATATGTGGTGCAAAAAATATTTTTTAAACTAAGTTATAGTACGAACTAGTCATTTGCCACGTTTGACATGCAATTTCCAAGTTGTTTTTTGTTTAAATATATAATAAACACGGGTTGAACTTTTAAGTTTTTATTGATTGTACATATATTGAATGTTTAAACAAAACAAAGTTGTTGATTATAATTTTTTTGATAATGATATTAATTATAATTATTATAATTAGTATTATTACCTGGGGATTTACTTTTCTCTGCTTGACCATATTTTTTAATATAATAGATCGTTATCCTCAGCAAAGATCACCCACCAAAGGTCTCCGAAAAGCAATCAAGGCTGTTCTCAAATCCGAAGGGGCTACTTTTTGACACATTTTCAATTAATTTAGTTCGGAAACGCCTGAAATTGGCAGGTGTTGTTATTCCAAATCGAAGCAATCGAAAGACGCTCTATTTTTTGGTAAACGCAAAAGATCTTTCGGAGAATGCATCCAAACTTGACGTTTTGAACCGAATTTCCGCACGCGACACCACGAGACAGGGAAAAAAACCGGACGTCACTTGACCAAAATCGCTTATAACTGGATGATTAATTTATTAAACACAAAAGGGAAAACTCATTAAAATGGAAAACTAATATATATATATATATATATATATATATATATATATATATATATAGTGATAATGGGCATACACAAGGGAGTGAAAACTTCCCTCAAATCTTTGAAAACAGTATAAGATACATTTTGGAAAACCAAGAGACGGCCGCCTTTAGAAAAAAAAATGTACTCAGGAGGAAGATTTCGTAATAGAACTGCCTGTAGTCTACAACCTTAGTCCGCCTTTAAAAAAAAAAAAAAAGAAAAATATATATATATATATATCATCATCAACAACAACAACAAGCGTTTTCAATCATCCACTACTGGATGTAGGTCTTTCCCGGATTTTTCCAATGTTTCCGGTCTAGTTCTTTAGTCATCCAATTAGCACTGGCCAACCACTTTTCTGATTTCGCTTTTTCACTCCATCTTATTTATCTTGGTCGTTTTACATCCTTGGGTCCTTACATTACACTGTAAGGTGTTATATACATAAACATAAAACAAGATTAACTGAGAATTTTTTCTCAGAACTCTTCATGCAAGGCAATTTTTAAGCATCTCGACATAAAAAGCAGTGTAAAAATTTAACAATTGAGAAATGTTAAGTAGTTTTAAAAGAATTGAAACATTTATTTATTTATTTATTTATTTTGGTCAAAGGTGATCTGCCCCTCCCTCCCCCCCCTGGACTCCCCGTTTAAGATAAATTTGAAAGACATGAATGTAATAAGCAACCCCGAATTAAAATTTCTTTCCCACGGGGCTTCACGGGAGCAGATCTCCTATAACGAAAAATTCTTAGTTTATAAGTCACTTGGGAAGAATAAATTTTATCATTTAAATTAAACGATCAGAAATAAAGAAAATTTAGTTAATTAACTTTGAAAATCCAGAGTCTGATAATGGCGCCTTTCTCCCCCTTTGCAGGGACTATGCTGACTGAATGTACTGCCGTAGAAAAAAAAGTAAACACCCCCTATTAACTCCTCAACAAATTTTCGTAGAAGAAAGTTACTGGTACCGAACGATTGGAAATAAAGTCTTACTTTTAAAGGATGTATATAAAATTTTCTTAGGGGGCCATTTACATATGAAAACGAACCCAAACTTCATTTTTTTTTTTCAGTGGCAATACCCAATTTTAACAAAATTTTTCAAATCTTCGGCTCAAACTATGCCTAGTCACTAAATTTCAAGTCATTTGAATGGTAAGTTTTTGAATTATAAACATTTAAAATTTAGTGCTTCTAATGTTAAATTACATTTTCATATTTCCATTAATATCTCCTGAAATTATACTCCTAATGTGCTAACTTTCTACTAAAATACCCAAACATAAATACGTTGCATTTGCAATTTTTATAATTTTATGATATGAATTATGAAATTAATATTCGAAAAAAGTATGAATTGCAACCTACAATTTTTTTTATGTATTTAGATTTAGTAAGTCATACTATATGGGAATCCAAAGTTTCACATTTTTCTTCCAAGTAGTTTTCAAATTATGCTTAAAAAACGGCAAAATGATGGTTTAAGGGGCCGTCTATGATGGAAGTGACTAGATATTTTGTAATTTCTTATGCTATCCTGTAATCTAACAGTCTTCAATGACAGCTTGAGTGAAGCTTAAGATGCCTTGATGAAGAAGGGGGCTCACTTGGTCAACAATCGAGTACAGAACTTAAATTTGGATACAGCCCCTAAAATATGCTCGTTTAAAAAAAATTAATTTCTCACAAACTTATCGTACGAATTGTATAAAAATTTGTTTTTAGGCTAATTGAAGGGTGTAGAGTTCATTTATGCTGCCAGAATTGTGTACTATTATTGAAAAAATAAAAGTTATGGTTCGTTTTAATATGTAGATGGCCCCCTAAGGAAATTTTAAAAACATCATTTAAAAGTAGACTTTATTACCAACCGTTTGGTATCAGTGACTTTCTTCTACGATATATATTTGCAGAGTTAGTAAGGGTTGTTTACTCTTTTTTCCCTCACGACCAGTGTTGAATTCAGACACTTTTCTCCGGGAGGGATTTCTGTGAGTCCGGGGGGGACATTATATAGTTCCGGGGGGGAAATTGTACTTTTTGACCATCAAAAACACAAAATCTCAAATCTTCCGGGGGGGACATCTCATTGCTCTGGGGGGGGGGGGGGGGGGATCTGAAATCAACACTGCTCACGACTGTACCAACCAAGCACTGTCGTCCCTTCCCTCCTCTAAACAAAATACTGCGTATGTCTATATGATAGTGACATCTCTAACTTTTACAACTCTCTCGGTTATGCCGATTTCTTCAGGTCCCGAAAATTACACTACAACTATAAATATTCATTACTTTTACAGAAACAAAATGACACCATAGATTTTAGAAAGTGCCCTTTTTCTGAAATTGATACTTTAGTGGACTGGTCATTTAGGTTCACAAATATGATCTAAAATTATTAGCCACCTTAAAATATCAATTTAATTATCAATAACCTAATTTCACACAATAATAAATTTAAGGGTTTTAACCCTTTAGTGGGCGATGCTCACAATAAAGGACACCTAATTTTAATTCCAAAACTGACAAACGCCCCCAGGAAAATTTAATTAAAATTTTCCTTTTATAAAGTACGGGAAAATAAGCAAGTTTTTATTTTCTAATAAATTCGTTTGTAATTTCTGGTGTCAGTTCATCACTTCATCATTTTACAAACAGAATTATTCCGCTCCGGAAAGGGTTAAACAAGTGAATGATCTACAAATATTCATTTTTATTTATTTATTTATTTATTTGTATAGGATTTAAATTAAATCACTAGGAAAATTTCTTACTTTCTTGGCCATATAGTCGTGAAGACATTTAGTTAACTCAGATGAAAATAACATTTATTTTATAATAAAATAAGCATCAGTTCTACCCTTTACTGGTTTTGTTTCAAAACAATTTATACACGAGTAATATACGATCTGAATAGTTACAAATCATAATTGAGTATGTATGGTCTGAATAGTTACAAATCATAATTTAACAGAAAATTTAATAGTCAAAACATTACTTTATTATTATAATCAAATTTCAATTTTTAGCAGCACTAAAAGTGCTCCTTTCTGTTTTTAGTGCCAGAAAACATTGAAATTACAGAAAATTCACAATTTGATAAGTTTTGTTCGTAAAGTTTTCTTTATGTCTTCTTTATAGACGAAGGGCGACAGTTTTCTAAATTAAATTTCGAAAAAATTCGAAGACAAATTTTCATATTTAGCCATACCTTGGTATGTTGTACGCCTGCTAAATTTTAGCCTTCACAAAGTTTATTAATGAAAATGTTCTTAAAAACATGATAACATACGCAGTAAAAAAGCGATTTATGATGTGATTTTCTTAACTTTCCGAATGGACACATTCAGGCACTGAGCTCTACAATAATATGTATTGTATTCTATTCTATTGTAGAGCTCAGTGCATTCAGGTGAACCGTAAAAACACGACTTTAACTCCAATAACTTTCTAGAAAACCATAGTTCTACCAAAAAAAAAAAAAAAAAGATGGAAAATATTACAGTCGCTCCCCGATCAATGAATCGAATAGTCTTTGAGTCATATCCGGATACCTGTACACTCCTGAGCAAAAAATGTTTACTTCAAATCCTCCCAGACGATGACTCATCATAGCAAGTAGATTGCAAATACGCGTTGTCTGGAAATTTTGCTGGACGTCTTGATGCTTCGGCCTTAGCAAATATTTTGCTTCGTAACACAGGTAAATGGTTTGCTAATATATTGTTGAAAAAAAAGTGAAATACATTAACCTTCCTGTTAACCGGCCTCCTCTTAACCGGAACTCCGCTTTAACCGTCTGACTTTTTTACTAAACATCAGGCAAAATTTAGATAGGAAAATTTCGGTTGTCATTTTTTTTATGGTTAATTAACTGAAATTTACATAATGTAGAATAATTTCAACTTGTTATAAAGGTATGGGAAATGATTTCTTACAATTTTATTTGTATTAAATATTGTTCATTATTTGTTATCAGTGCTAATTTTTATTTCAATTCAGGTAATTTCACTAGTATTCATTTCACAACTAGTATTCATTCATTAAAAAGTACATATGTACTTTTTAAAACTACACAAATTAAAAGACTAAATGCATCCTATGCATTTCATTAATTAAATAAGCAATTACTTTTTTTAATTTTTTTTTTTTCTACGGTTTAACCGGTTTTTCTCTTAACCGGCTAACCCTCAGTCCCGTTTAGGCCGATTAAGCGGTATACTGGATAGATTTCGTTACAGATGGTTTGGCATAAAACGCAATTCTTTACTAAAATTTGAATAAATAGTGCCTAAATTTGAAAAGTTAATTAAAATTCCATTAAAAATTTATATGAATTCATAGTTTAATTCTGTGTTTTAACTAAAAACATATATGTTTGATAACAATTTCGTATTTTTCAAAAAAAAAGTGCCCCGAAGGTGCGCACAGTGATCGGATGCTTTCAATTGTACACAATTTGTCGAATATCTGCTGAAATTCTTGACGAATTTTTCTTGAACTTCAAGGATGTAAAGAATATGTTTGACACCATCTTTTTCAGCGAAGATTTAGTCGCGAGGACAATTAAGGGGCCAACAATAAATTTAACCCTTTGCGCTCGGCGTCTCTTACACAAATTTTATTCGATCATCACCACTTTTTTAAAAGAAGTTTCGTTAATTACACAGTTTCAAAAATGCTCTGATTAAATAAGGTACATTTTATTTTCCTTTATTACTGGTGCCAAAAAGAAATTTTGCAAAGAAAGTTTATGTCTCCGCTCCGGAGCCCACGAGTGCAAAGGGTTAATAATAAAATAATGTTTGCGATCACCCGTGAAATTGGTAAGTGTTGTTATTCAGAATCTATGCATTCGAAAGACTTTTCTTTTTTTACTGACCGTTAAAATCTAATTTCCGCCAGGCCTATGTCAAGCGGTCAAAGAAGTCACGCCTATTTTGACCACTGAGGCAGAATCTACCATATATGGCACGGTAGAAATACAAGGTAGAAATACGGTATACACGGTAGAAATAATGATAATAAATGAGACGAAGGATTACTAATTTTCGAATATTTAGCGCCAAATAATGAGAGAAAAAAAAATTGTACACTATTTTTTTTTGTCTTAGTTTAGTTTATATATGTTTTTGCACTAAAAATTTAACGATTTTTTCGTGTGACTTTAATTGATTTACTTGAAACTTTAGTATATAATTTAATTAATATTTCATCATTAAAACAAAAATTCAGTATTCTAATTTTAAATATTTGACATAAAAAGGTTAATTCTAAATGAAAATCTAAAGTGTGAAATATGACTGAATGAATTTATTATTGCTGTTGCGATTCATTACTATGAATTTTCATATTAATAAACAATAGTGCTAATTTTGAGTAATATTTCAAATGAGAATATGACTTAAATTATTTTATTTTTTGCTTGATATTACTGAATTTGATTACTATTTCAATATGACAATAAAAATCCAAAATTTTTATTACTAGGCTCAAAACGCATTTTCTTCTGCCTCTATCAAAAAATTGAAAAAACTGTTTGGCTGCATAGTTTCTGACTGAAAGCAACTGCCAGTTTCATGCGTTTGCGAACAAAATTAATTCAAAAATGCGTCAGAAAGTTGACAAATTTGGATTTGAGAACATCCTTAAATGAAAATTTCAAAGTAGTTGTTCATATGCGATAAGGCATTTTAAATTAACAATAAGTAAATGTCCCATAACTTGCCTTTTACTATTGCTACTAATGTTACGTCATCTTTTTAATCTTGAATATGTGAACACTGAGTTGTAACCTATGGATGTTGAAAATTTTCATTTATTTATTTTTTTCCCGACTGAGAATTTTTATGCTTATTAAGTTTATTTTGTTTCTTTATACATAAAAAGTCTTTTAGAACAGCGCAAAAATTGCGAAGAAAATCATAAAAATATTTCAATGATTTTCAAAATTCGCCACAATATATATTTTATTTTATTTTTATTTTGAATATGTGTTAAATGCTTATTATTATTTTATCCGATGTTTTCTTATCATCGCATAAAACTGTTACAAAAAGCAGTGGAGTGGCATATCTAGGCTTATCATTTCAATGAAGGGGGGGAGGGGTGATATAAAGAAAAACTTACTAAGACGAAATTGAAAAACGACAGGGGAATTTTCCGTTTTAAGCACGTTTTTTTCATTACAGGTAGCGCATTTCTAATACAATGAAATCTGCTAAGACGGAATCACATGGTACCAAACAAATACCGTTTTATACAGGTTCCGGTCTTATAATAAAGGTGCAGATTCCCAAAATCTCGAAGGCCCCAGTGGCTTCTAAACCCCAAAAATTCTGTAGCCACATTGTGAAACAAATGCATAAAAACAATAGTGTTTATATGAGGGGAAAACTAAAAAAAAAAAAAAAAAAAACCTAGGAACTCAAAGTAAAAAAAAAAAAAAAAATTATTTAATATATATCAGGGGTCGATGCAGGTTTTTGTTCTTGGGGCCCATTTTGTGAAAAGTAATAGTTATTTTTGTGAAAAATAACATTTTGTAACGAAAGCTGTTATCCAGTAACTGGAATTTGATCCAAGAGTTTATTAACAAAAACTTCTTTAAATCCCCTTGGTAAAGTGTTTGTTTTTTGTCACCTGGTTTTATTTACAAATTACACATTTTAAAACAGTTTTTATGAAAAAGAATATTACGAAAGGGGCCTATTTTATTAAAAGGATTTTGTGAAGGGGCTTGTTTTATTAAGTTCATTTTTGTGAAGGGGCCCATTTTATTAAATTTATTTTTGTGAAGGGGCCTATTTTATTAAATAGATTTTTGTGAAAGGGCCTTAATAGGCCCCAAATTTTGCCTGGATCGACCCCTGTATATACATATACATGTACAATAAAACACAGACTAATTACATCAAATGTGTATATTTAATCATAAAATCTCCAAATTTGAATATTAATTAAGAATAATGTAAATCTTAAACTATGTAGAGTCAGAAGATAAAGTTAGGCAAGTTAGAGTTAAAATATATATATGTAAGCTAAGCAATGATCATAGTGGAGAATATTATAGGAAAATAATATTTCTTATTTTATTTTGTCATACAGAAGCACATATTAAAAAAATTGTGAATGTGTTAGATTATTTTACAGCTATAAAAATCAAAATACACCTCAGATATTTGTTTTCTATTAAAAAAAAAAAAGGCACTTGGCTTCTTAGACACCGAAAGTTAGTGGCCACAGCAAAAAGTATAGTCGGCACGTGGCGACTGACGACCGTGAATCTGCACCTATATCTTACAGGTATAATTACACTTTTTTTTTTTTTAAATCGGAACCATAAATATTTTATGTCAAATTTAATCTTAGATGCATGAACTGGCAGTTTCTCTTATTAAGAAAATATGAAATTGAATAGTACTTTCTATATTTCGATAAGTGCAAAAGCTATTTTTTAAAAATATGTATATCAAAACTGGTATTTTGAAGCGATTTTTCGGCAGAGACGAAGTGAAAAAAAGGTCGTCATGAGACATGAATCACACATAACCCAAGATGCAATTGCAGTACATTTATCGAATAATAAAAAATGACATTTGATTCCAAATTACAATCTGCTAATTTCATATATTTGTGTTTAAGAATAAGTTTGCAAATATCAGAAAATTTGTCACTGCTAAATGTATTTTTTAAGGGGGGGGGGGGGCAGATTAAGTATAATCAGCTTTTAAGTATACTATTGCCAGGGCTTACCTTCACCTTAAAGGTAAAATAAAAAGGAATTTAGATCTCGTTAGGTGCAGGATATAGTGCAAACCTTTTTAAGAGCTCAATTGTTTATTTAATTCTTATGTTTTCATGTAAAAAAAAAATGTTTTTTGGTCTCATTGGAGATCCCTATAAGCAGGGCTGCGGAGTCGGATCTGTTAAAATTCCCGGAGTCTGAGACGGAGTCGTCCATTTTATAGCAGGTCTGCATTGTCGGAGTCGGAGCATTTTTGAGCGAAAGAGTCGGATCTGACAAAATTCCCGGAGTCGAAGTCGACCATTTTTACCACCGACTCCGCAGCCGTGCCTATATGTCCGGGGCCCATCTGCATTAGACCTGCCACATTGGCTTTGCGGGTGTCCTTTTTTTTGTATTACAGAATATGTGAAAATACACCCATTACAGTATGCGTTTATGTAAAAGTGCGAATTACATTAAAAATATTTTTATATATTAAATACTCATAAAAATTGTTAAAACTTTTGCAATTCTACAATTCGGGTAACCTTTTTCAAAAAAGCAATGAACAAATAAATTTCAAAATTTTTATGCCTCCTGAAAATTCATCATAAAATAATAATAAGCATTTAACACATATTCAAAATAAAAATTAAATAAAATATGTATTTGTGGCGAATTTTGAAAATCATTGAAATATTTTTATGATTTTCTTCGCAATTTTTATGCTGTTCTAAAAGACTTTTTATGTATAAAGAAACAAAGTAAACTTAATAAACATAAAATTTCTCAGTCGGGAAAAAAAATAAATAAATGAAAATTTTCAACATCCATAGGTTACAACTCAGTGTTCACATATTCAAGATTAAAAAGATGACGTAACATTAGTAGCAATAGTAAAAGGCAAGTTATGGGACATTTATTTATTGTTAATTTAAAATGCCTTATCGCATATGAACAGCTACTTTGAAATTTTCACTTAAGGATGTTCCCAAATTCAAGGTTGGTTGGTTGTGTTTATGTCGGCCAATTATCAACACAAGGGATATAGGCCCTAAGGGGGAGGGAGTGCCCTTCGTGGGGGTCTTTCTAAGGGAACCTAACCCATATTTACGCTTGGAAGTCCAAGGTTCGAAAAAAACCACGAAAACTCCTGACAATTCGTTAAATGTTTAGTGTAAAAAGATATATAAACTGAACTAAGACAAAAAAAAAACAAAAAAACACAACATTAGTGTACCATTTTTTTTTTCCTCTCAGGCGCTCATTATTTGGCGCTAAATATTCGAAAACTAGTAATCCTCCGTCTCATTTATTATCATTATCCCTGTAAGGTTCTATAGAAATACGTGTCATAAATGGTCAGTGGTCTCAGTGGTCAAAATAGACGTGACTTCTTTGACCGCTTGTGATAGGCTAGACGGAAGTTAGATTTTAACGGTCAGTCTTTTTTTTTTTTTTTTTTTTTTTTTTCTTTGGTAAACGTAAAAGATATTACAGAAAATTCTTTCAAAGTTGGCATTTTGAACCGAATTTCCAACGCGACACCAGAAGAAAGGGAGAAAAACGGGTCGTCACGTGACCACAATCGCTTACAATTCGATAAGTAATTTATTCATCAAAAATGGGAAACTCATTTTGACACCAACTCGTTTCAATAGTCAGGCCTACTCATTTTATGGCCTCACGCTCAAAAATGAGTCAAAAAATTTCGCGTTGTTGAGCGGGAACTTGAGATCAACCACTATAAAATTATATTTGTAATAATGTAAAAACAAGGAAATCTTTCCCAAAAATAGTGGTGCGAATCCTGTATGCGAACCATTAGTGTTAGTTAATTTATATAAATTTTAATTAAAAGAAAATATTATAAACAGTAAATGATTAAAATTGCAATGTAAATTACTAAAAACTAATTATTCATTAAATGTGTATGTTAGCTAACTAGAAAAACTACGTAGAAAATCGAAAAATATGTCGACAGGGTTTCAGTGTCCTTTCAGAAGTCACACCACAAGGTAAGTAGTGTGTTCTAATTGCAGTGGTCACTTCTATCTTGACCAGTCATATTGTATGGGAGCACAGGTTTCTAATTAAATAAGGATGAAGGAATACTAGTTTTCGAATATTTGGCGACATACAGTGAGAAAGTGTAGTTTCGTTGTATCTCGTGTCTTATTGATTGGTTGGTTTTGATTTATTTAAGATTGCCTTTCGGAAACTTTTGGTTGGGTGATCTTTGGAAGGATAACGTGAAAGGATAAAAATAAATAAATAAAAACAAACCTCTTTTTAACAGGCAAACCCTTTTTAAATTCAAAATTTAAATTAAATCTTTAGACCAGGAAAACCAACTTATTTTCCATGCATTCTTAAATCAATTAATTAAAAATACTTCCTTCATCATAAAAATCTTTGACACTTATTGGTATTTTTGAAACATATTTGGAAAAGAATTACCCTTTGTTGATAGAATACAATTATCATAAAACATATTAAATGACCTTAAAATCCTTATAAAAGTAATAAATATCTCCTGAGTCAAGAAGTAATCAAATTGTAAACAACAAAGGGTAATTTCATTTCCAAATCTGTTTCATAAATACCAATTAGTGTCAAAGATTTTTATGATGAAGAAGATATTTTTAATTATTTTGATTTAAGAATGTATGGAAAAAAAGGTTGGGTTTCCTGTTCTAAAAATTTAATTTAAATTTTGAATTTTAAAAAGAGTTTGCCTGTTAAAAAGGGGTTTATTTTTATTTATTTATTTTTGTCCTTTCACATCTGACAAACGTGCCCATCCATAACGCTGACATCATTTTGATGGTGACAACACAAGACGATTAGGTTTTAACATTTGTTGCAATTTTTTAAACTTCTAAACATCGCTCATTTTCACTGTAAACTGAAATGTCTGAAATTCAGACACTTAAGTGTCTGAAACGTAGTGTTCAATTTTCAGACGTTTTAAAATGTCTGAAAATTTTCAGACACTTCTTACGTCTGAATTTCAGACATTTAAGTGTCTGAAACAGAAGTGTTCGATTTTCAGACGTTTTAAAATGTCTGAAAATTTTTAGACACTTCTTGCGTCTGAATTTCAGACATTTCAAATCTCTTAGTTGCGGCCATCTTTGAGCCTTTTTTTTTTTTTTTCACCAATATGCAGCCAGCTTTGACCACTTTTTTTTCTAAGCCATTTTTGACCACATTGAATCCTTTTTTATAAATGGGAATAATTTGTTACCATAAAGCAGAGCTGATTGCAGCAGGGGAAAACTGGGATGTTTCTCTGCCCCCTAATTATAGGGTACCTCAAATTGGGTACCAAATTTTCATAAAGCTGATATTTTAAATCAGTTTTGACCTTATTATGATTGCAATCAGTATTTTGTAGTTTTAGAATAGGATAATTACTATATATTAGGGTGGAGCGAAAAAAATTATTTTTTTAAAATAAAAAACGGGTAGGTTCCAAAAGTTGCCTTTATACTAGTACATCAACTGCTTGAAATTTTACCGCTGAAAAAAAATGGCTTGAGTCTGCGCTTTTGGTCCAAAAGTGGAAATTTTGGGTAAAATTTGGCATTTTTTCAAAAAAATTAAAAAAATTCCTATAGAAAAGATTATTAGTTAAATGTGTTATTTAAACCTTTATTATTAATAACTTAACATATTTAAACAATAAAACGGTATCTCTATTCTGTATAACTGGATCAAAACTGACAACTTTTGGTTAAAAAAAAGGCATTGCCACTCTGTTGTGTCATACAACTAATTGTTATTTAGAATACAGCTCTTACCTAGTTGCTTTCAAAACTACCCAGGAGCTATCAGGTGGAGGTGGTTGCATTTCATGTTACAGCAGTGCATAACTCGACCTCCCTACCATCTGAGCACAATGTTTTATTTATACATTGAATTGTGATTTTTTTATCAAAGACTGGCGTAAGTTTTCTATGTTTCAACCTAGTCCATCTTTGTATCCACAGACGTTGGATGCTTCTGCTGTAACACTCTTTCACGTATATTTATACTGCTTGTATATGATAAGCCAAGCAGAGTAATGCAGTGGAATTAATGAAATGTATTCAGCCCTCTATTATCATCACCAAAATTTTATCCAGTTAATGTATAGTGATTGGGAGTTCTGTTACTACAATATTCTACAATATTTAGATATTTCATCTTTGGATATGCCATCATTTACTCTACCTCTTGTTTTTTTTATATGCTGAGACGCTTGCTGTTTAATGTGATGGCGCTCATCAGAGAGCATTGCAATAAGAATTTGCTCTTGATGGGCAAAGAAACCACTGTCCTAAATAAATTTTTTAGCATTTGTTTTATGCCGTTTTCTGTAATGTTTAGTAGCCAAGTAATTTTGCGTAAGTTTTTAGATCCATTTTTAGATGTGGATCCATTTGGTGTAAACCATCCTGCGGCATAAACTTGGATTACATACTTTGCGAATGAACCTACAGACTCTGATAGTCAAACAGTGCTTATATAAAGGCGAAAAATTTTATTCGCCTATGTGAGCCATCTTGCGTAGGATACGTTTCCTGGGTTCCTATTCGCTAGTTCTTCTGGGCAATATATTGATGAAATAACTTTGCAAATATATAACAGGTATTTCTGGTCTGTGCTGAGTACCCTTTTCTCAATTTCAGGAAATAATGTTCCAAAATTTCTCTCTATGGCTTCAAAAATTGAAATAAGTAGGGAATGGCTGGTGGACAAAGATTTTCCTATTGGCCCGGCCTATCCCTGTGGGTTAGAATCTAATTTTTGTCAATGATCTTGTCTAATAAATGATGCAGAGGAAATTCACTGGAGTCTGAGGAGGCATATGATCCATTGTAATGGTTCACTCTAAACATGTCCCACGCAGAGTGGATGGCAACGATGAACAGAATTATCCGCCTTTAAATGAGCACTCACTTCCAATCAGAATCTCTATGTTCATTCAAAAAGTACTATGCAATCCAAGTTTGGCCACAGGATGGTTTACCATCAAATATAATCCACATCGAAAGAAGAAATCTAAAAACTCATGGTAAATTATTCGGTTACTAAACAACACAGAAAACGGAATAAAACAAATACTAAAAAAAGTTATTTAGAACATGGTTGCTTTGCATACGCAGAGGAAATTCTAATTTTAATGCTTTCTGACGATCGCCATCACATTGATTGGAAAATTGTTGTGGTAACAGAACCCCTAATCAATATGAATTTATCGGGTGAAATTTTGGTAAAGATAATAGACGGCTGAATAGATTACATAAATATTACCCCCACTGCATTACATTGTTTGCCTTCTCTTACACAATCAGTAGAAAAATACGTGAAATAGATCACAGCAGCAGCATCCAACGTCTGTGGATACAAAAAAAAAAAAAAAAAAAAAAAAAAAAAAAAAGATGGACTAGGTTGATACATTTAAAATTTATGCCATTATTTGATAAAAAATCACAATTCAAAGTATAAATAAAACATTGTGTTCAGATGGTAGCGTGGTTGAGATAGATGTCCTGGGAAGTTTTGAAAGCAACTAGGTAAGAGCTGTATTCTAAACAACAATTCGTTGAATGACACAACAAAGTTTCAAAGTCCCTTTTTACCGAAAGTTGTCAATTTTGCTCCAGTTATAGAGAATAAAGATATCATTTTATCGTTTAAATATGTTAAGTCGTTCATAAGAAAGGTTTAAATAACACTTTTAAATAATAACCATCTTCATAGGAATGTTTTAATTTTTTTGAAAAAATGTCAAATTTTACCCAAAATTTCGACATTTGGACAAAAAGCGCAGACTCAAGCCATTTTTTTTCAGCGGTAAAATTTCACGCAGTTGATGTACTAGTATAAAGGCAACTTTTGGCACCTACCCGTTTTTGATTTTAAAAAAATATTTTTTTTCGCTCCACCCTACTATATATATTCGCCTAAATAATATATATGTGAATCATATATGCACTACGGCATCAAAAATATTTATTGCTTTTAGTGAGAACTTAAAATTAATTCTAGTCCAAAGACTAGTATTAATCCCCCCCCCCCCCTTCATATACTTTTACTAAAAAAATTAAGCTTTTTTGATGCCATAAAATACATGTATGGATAAATATATCGTTTTCTTTAACCTAATCATGTTCTAAAAGTACAAAATATTTATTAAAATAAGTATAAGATCAAAACAAATAAAATATCAGCTTTATGAAAATTTCATATCAAATTTGTGGGCCTGTAAAGCTAAAGGCCCATAGAAACAGCCCAGTTTGTCCGTGCTGCAATCAGCTGTGCTTTATGATAACAAATTATCCCCATTTATAAAAAACGATTCACTCCTTCAGGAAGAATCCCATCCCTGCTTTGTTGTACAACTTTTTTCCATTTAAATTAGATTTTCCCAGTAAATTCGTTTAAGCGTTTTTTGAATTTTCATTTCTGTGTTTTTGAGTATGAAACTCTTACCTTTTTTCTTTAAATTAACCTCCGTTTTTATTATTATATACTATTTATCATACCAAGTAATATTGAAACATTTGACAACCGCACATCGGCGGCTAAGATGAACAGTAGTTATAGGAGTCTGGATGGACAGCATGTCTATTTGACACTTTTTAAACGATAAATAATATTGTAAATGTCACTGTAAACAGAAATCCTTCATTATGAATATCCCTCATTTTTGCTCCCCATGGTGTTTGCGATCACACAAGCAATGGCAGTCGCAAAAGCCATTTCTTATCCATATGATTGGTACATTGTTAACTACATTGAGAAATAAACCAAATTAAAATTGATATAAAATAAATATCTTGTACTATTCTATTCATTTTCTTAGTAGAAAATACAAGTTTCTTTCCTTGAAGTGTGCTTTGAAATATTTTAACGTTTCAATAAATAATTCCATAATAATAGTAATAATAATAATAAATTAAAGATTTTTCTTTCTCAAAATGTTTTAAATTTGTCATAAAAATATTAATATCTAAAAAAAAAAAACAGGCTGGTGTTATGAACTCCTTCACAGAACCAGTTAATTCTAAAATTTTATTACAAAAAGGAAAATTTCTTTCAAAAGATTATTTGGTTTTGTCATGTGTCATTGTTCTTATCAGGGATGAGAGCGCTCCGACCCAAATGAACGATTACTACCACTAAATTTTAATAGTATTTCTCATATTATTTAATGACCGAAGGTTTGAGATTTAAGAAAGCAAAGTATACTATTAAAATTTATTGGTAGTAATCGGTCATTTGGGTCGGAGCGCTCTCATCCCTGTCTTATCTCCCCATCTCCCCACTCTTATTTTATTTTTATATTATATGTATATATATATATATATTTACTTAGGATGTTATTCAACTTGATTTCTTTTTTATAGTTTTCCAGCTGATATAAGATTAAGTATACTGATGTTGATTGTTATTTTGTAGTATATTTTCAAAATGTCTCTGAATCTTAAAATTCAAGTATGTTATTGGGATGGAAGATGGAAGACATTAAGAACATCTAAATCAGTGGCGTGGCGTCCGGTCATCGCTGGATGCGGCGATGACCAAGCAATATTTTAAAACTCTTAATAAGCTTTTAAAACTCTACGATCCAGTTTTAGCAGAACATTTGGAGTTCATGTATAAGTGAAGGTAAAATTTAAAGTTTCTTTTTTGAACATTCAACCATTGAATTTTAGAGTTAATAATTTTTCACCACAAACTTAAATAATTGCGATGACCACCGAAAATTTTCACGCCACGCCACTGATCTAAATGCAGTTTTTGTATTCGGAATAAGTTTTCATAAGGTAATATTAAAAAAAACCAAATCGCTGTGCAATTGAATACTAGAGTAATTTTGATTTTTTTTTTTTTTTTTTTTTAGAGGTCAAGAAATAGCTAGAATTGAAAATGTATTTATAAAATATTCAGAATTTCACGATAACTTCATTCTAATATTTTATGATTTGTTTTCATGTTGACACACACACACACACACATATATATAAATATACAGTAAATTCTGTCTAAAGCGGAATCAATAGGGGCCGAGAAAATTTTCCGTAGTAGACAATATTCTGCCTTAGACAAATTTTACCCTATGTCTATGTATTCGCAGGGACTAGAAAATCTTTCCGAATTAGACAGATTTCCGTCATACACAGAGTTTACCATATCTATATATTCATAGTTTTCATCATGATTCTCATACTTTTCAGATAAAAACTATATAACATATATATTATAACATATAGGAAAAATCACTTCTAGTTTTAAAACTTATTTTACCTAAATATATATATGTGTGTCTTTTTTATGTAAATGAGTTTTGGGAAAAACCGCAATTTTGTGTGCAAAACGTAGTTATGGATGTAAATGTGTAAAATTCTAGCTTTTTTCAAATTTCTATTTTAAATTTGTAATCACCTTTTTACTTAAAAAACAAAAATAAAATTAGTTTTCAATTTCTCATTTTTTTTGAAAATCCAAAACTTAAATTTTGAACAATAAATCAAAGTAGATAATGATTTATTTATTCATTCATTCATTCATTCATCTTTTGGAGGAAATCAAATAATAATTTTAAATAAAATATTTTTTACATATATAACTATAAAAAAAAAAATTGAAAACTAATTTTATGCATAATAACCACAAAATTACAGTATTTTTGTTTTTCTTTTAAGGTCCTACTTCAGTAACGCTCCGAGATAGAGCGGCTAATGTTATTTCAATGGGAGAAATTTATAACTGTTATTTTTTTGCATTTTGCTCGAATTTGATATTTTTTGTAGCTTTCAAAAGCTGTACTCTTAAACTATGCAGGCCACTTTAAAATTTTATTATTATTTTTTTTATTTTAAGGCGTTCTAGATGCGTTATTTTAGGTTGTGCAAAAATTGTCTTTAGTACCTTATCGCGAAAAATCTGTTGGACATTTTAAAATTTGGTAAAGCGGCATGCATAGTTTAATGATTTAGCTTTCTGAAAATGCTTTTCATTTTGATTTTTAAAAAAATTAAATCTATGTTGTATTTATAAAAAGTTGAGACACTTTGATTTACAAGAGTCAGAAAGACTAAGATCTCCGCCTTAGCCAAGATACGCCTTCTTAGGGGGGTCGCGAGCGACAAACGACACAGATTACCCCAACGGGGAGTCTATAAAACAGGAAAGTAGTGGGATTTCCCCTCTGGCTATTTCCTGTAAGCAACTTCTAGGATAGAAAACTACAAATTTCTTTTCCGAAGCAATGACAGAGAAAAGAGTTTAAATAAACGCCGAACAGATGCAAACAGATGCTGTTTTCAGACAATTTGATATATCTAGGTTGTTCTAATCATAAAGATAAGGATTTTTAAAAAGCATTATTGACTTGGAATTAAAACAAATTTATCATTGTTATTATTTTTCTTTCTAACTTTTGAAGTTTAATTTTCGAAAGATTTTTTAATTGCGTACAACATCAAAATGAAGAAGTCGCTTATTCTCAAAAGATACTAGAATTATCATTTTGTCATCCGCACTCGACAGAGGGGGGGAGAAAGAAAATAACAATGGTTACTAATGTCCTTAAAAATTAATAGATATATGCGGAGAATAAATACATTTGTATAAAAGATAACTATTGTACAATTCATTATTAAATTGGATTACACTAATTTAAAACTTAGAAATGTGTTTCTCAAACTTTAAAGAAAGATTTCTTTTCACCGTTTTACCGAAAATTTCGGGTAATTTTCAATCGTTTAGCAAATACATTCCCTTGCGGCCAAATCCGCATACACAGATGAAATGTTCGTGCTTAGTGTATATATTTTTTTCTTTTTTCCCTTCTGAAAAGCAATCGAATAATTCTTAAGGTTATTCTAAACATTTTGATTTAATAATAAGCATATTTTGTTGCAATTCAAATCAGCAGTGAGTGATGCTAAGAGGCTATTTCAGTCGCGGGAATACACCCGCTCGCTAATGCTAATCCTCAGGGGCGTATTTAAGCAGAATTCATTAGGGGGGCGTATATGATGATTTTGCCGACTAACTTAATATATATATATATATATGTCTTTAAAAGTACGTTTCTGTGTCTGTATATATGCATCTGCCCGGAGTCCTAAAATGGACTAACTCATTTTAAAATTCCATAAATTGCAAATGGTGACAGCTATAAAATTAAATTCTTGCAGGAGTGTTATGTAAGATGTCAGGAATTTTTTTACTGCGATTCTCGGTTTGAGTTTAAAGTAGTAGTGGTGGTAGATGGCGCTGCTTGCAATAGATGCTAAATCGGGCCCGATTTTTGGTCTTTCTCATTTCTCAATATTGATGCGAAAGGAAAATGTTAAATATATGCAGTGGGCCTAAGAACAAAATTGTTTTGACGACTGAGAACCATTCCATATACAGGGTGTCCCGCAAGGTACACAGCATCTAATATGTACAGATTCGGATAGAGCACGTCAATATGAGTATTTTGAATGGTAACATGTGGGGTCCCCGAATACAGCGTGATAGTGTAAGTAAGAAGTGAAGCTTGTAAAACTTGCTTGTAAGTAAGATGCGAAGCTTGCAAAGAAAAACACAAAAAAGAAGAAAAAAACCAAGTGAAAATCAAGTGAATCAGTATTTGTTGAGAACTGCCAATACAACAGGTTTTCGAAATGTCTGCCGTTCGAACAAAGGCCGTTTTTTTACATTTTATATCTTGATTGCTGCATTTTTTATGGGGAGGCTACATTAGTCAAGCGAAAAGAACCGTTCGCTAATGCTAATCCTATAATGAAACTTATAAAGATATCTCGGTTGCATTTCAATATTATTAAATGATTTTTTTGCATTGGATAGCTGAGATGAATCTGTATAAAGACCGTTTTTGACATTTTTGATCTTAATTGCAAAATTTTTGATTGGGATGCTACTTTAGTCAAGCGAAAAAACCCTTTCGCTAATGTTTATTCTATCGAAGAAATTTAAAAAAAATATCTCGGTTGCATTTCTATATTTTTAAATATATGTGTATAGATATATATTGCATTGGATAGCTGATATCGATCTGTACAAAGGCTGTTTTTTTACATTTTCGATCTTGATTGCAGAATTTTTTATGGGGAGGCTACTTTATTCAAACGAAAAGAACCGTTCGCTAATACTAATCCTATAGATGAAATTTATAAAGATATCTCGGTTTCATTTCAGTATTTTTAAATTATTATTATTATTTTTTTTTTTTGCATTGGATAGTGGAGATCGATCTGTACAAATGCCGTTTTTTACATTTTGATCTTCAATGCAGATTTTTTTTATGGGGGTTTCAAAGGCCACTTTCGAAACTTGATCCGAAAATGAAAGTGTCCTCACTAAAAATATCTCTAAACAAAATCGAAAAACAAAAAACGGCCTTTGTACAGATCAATTTAAGCTATCCAATGCAAAAAAAAAAAAATAAATAAAAAAAAAAAAAAAATAAAATAAAAATAAAATATTGAAATGCAACCGAGAAGAGGCTACTTTAGTCTACCGGAAAGACCCGTTCGCTAATGATAATCCTGCAGAAGAAATTTATAAAGGTATCTCGGTTGCATTTCAGTATTTTTAAATTATTTTTTTGCATTGGATAGCTGAGATCAATCTGTGCAAAGGCCATTTTTTACTTTTGCGATCTTGATTGCAGAATTTTTTATGGGGAGGCTACTTTAGTCAAGCGAAAAGAACCGTTCGCTAATACTAATCCTATAGATGAAATTTATACAGGTATCTCGGTTGCATTTACATATTTTTAAATGATTTTTATTGCATTGGATAGCTGAGATCGATCTGTGCAAAGGCCGTTTTTTACTTTTTCGATCTTGATTGCAGAATTGTTTATGGGGGTGATTTCACTTTCGAAACTGGTTCCGAAAATAAAAGTGTCTTCACTAAAAATATCTGTAAAGAAAATCGAAAAAGCAAAAAATGACCATTGTACAGATCAACCTCAGCTATCCAATGCAAAAAAAAAAAAATCATTAAAAAAAATATTGAAATGCAACCGAGAAGAGGCTACTTTAATCTATCGAAAAGACCCGTTCGCTAATGCTAATCATATAGAAGAAATTTATAAAGATATCTCGGTTGCATTTCAATATTTTTAAATGATTTTTTTTTTTCCATTGGTTAGTTGGGATCAGGGTTCGTTGATATATATCAATCGATATATATCTTGATATATATCATGATATATATCCGATATTTATTTTGAAAATATCAAGATTTTTGATATTTTCGATATTTTCATATTATTTTGATATTTATTTTCAAACTATCAAGATATGTGCTATTTTCAATATTTTTCTATATTTGATATTTATTTTCAAAATATCACTGTGCAAGATATTTTTGATATTTTCAGACAAAAAAGTGCAAATGAAATTTCTAACTGATGTTGACTGTGTTGTTCTGTAAATAAAGATTTTTTGTCTCTGATAGTGACTTTTTTAGCTGAAGAAGAAAAATATATTTTCCAAGCTTTATGTTTGAATTTTTTACTTTTAACTGTAGATTATGAGGGACATTATTAATTCAGAACAGACACTGAATAATAAACTGTCTAATTTAAATACTCGTGTGTATATATATATATATACAGCTTCATTAGAAAAGAATATGTTCTGGTATTGATTTAGTTCAGTTTAAATTGTACAGCATGTTAGGGAATAAAAAATTTTAAGTTAAAACAATGTTATGTATTTAAAATTTTGTTTTATAAATTTCTGATTTCTTGATAATTGGTACTGAATCCCATAGCTTTTTTTTTTTTTTTTTTTTTTTTTTTTTTTTTTTTTTTAATGCAAGTGTATAAAGCAAATTGTTTTGGTTTTCAATTAGTTGACCTTCAATTTTGTTAAGTAAGGAAAAAAAAGTGCTTTTAGTACATTGTTTAAGTTTTCATGTTGAGTGCAATATGTTTTAGTTTCTAATGTATATTATGCTTGAAAATATTTATTATCAGCAAAGTTGACTATTTTGAAAATATCGGATATATATCGAAAATATCCGATATATATCAAAATATCGGATATTTTTGATATTTTCGAAAATATCATGATATTTACGAACCCTGGTTGGGATCGATCTGTACAAAGGCAGGAGAGTGTAGCTTATATTCTCTTCTCAAAACTTCCTGTTTTTTGTTTGTTTTTTTGCAAAATTTCATTTTTGCTATTAATTTTTATCATGATAAAAATGACTAACTAAGGGAATTCAAACAGTTTAACTGAATTCAGAGGTATAACAATGATAGGTAAACATTTTCGATTTTTCTTAATTTCGCATTAAATTCTATTAAACATATATAAAAAAATATTTTTATTAAATTATATAAATTCATTCTTGAGTTCATATAAGCGATTTGAAAAATTACCGAATAATTTTACAGTATTACTCGTGTAATTTTCGTCCCCGTATACTTTTTATCTTCTTCACTTTTGAAATAAAATTTTTATAAGTAAAAGACAAAGATTTGCGTAATTTGTGCTCGAAGAATATGAAATTGTTTGAGTTAATAAATGAGATTTCATATTTGCCCAACATTTCTTAGAAACAAGTCCCCCCCCCTCAGCTTTTACAAGTAAAGCTTCATAGAATAAGTACTATTTTATTTATCATATTTTAAAAGTTATGTTTTTCTTATTTACTTATTAGTATCTGAAATTTTTATTTATGCAAGAATGAAAATTTATTTGTGTCACAAACTTTCGCATAGACAAACAGTAATAATAATAAATTTAGGAAGAAAGTAAAAAGAAAAAAAAAACATTTGTTATTTGGAGTCATATACACTGATTTTACTTATATTACTGATAGAAAATTTCAGAAAATTTATTTAAAATGAAATTGAACGAAAATGAAAATGAAATTGAATGAAAATGAAAAATTGAACGCTATCCATGAGTTAAAGAGTTTAGACTTAATTGTACAACCATGTGGTTTATTCATCGACGATGAATTTAATTTTTTAGGTGCTACACCTGACGGTTTATTAAATGACAATGGGATAGTTGAGATAAAATGCCCAGAGTTCTTGCTGATGATGCCATATTTTCACGAAAATTCACCTTTTGGAAAATAGACAAGACAAAAAAACAAATACTGGGCGTAAACACGAAGCATAAATATTATTTTCAAATTCAGGGTCAGCTAAAAATATCTAACAGACAATTTTGTCTTTTTGTGTTATGGACACCCCAGGGCATTAAAATGGAAAAAAAATTGTTAGAGACTCAGAGTTTTGGAAAAATAATATGGAAGAAAAGTTAATTAATTTTTATTTCGAATGTTTGTTGCCAGAACTAATTGATCCCAGGTATACAAGATCACTTCCTATTAGAAATCCTGATTTTGATTATGGAAGCAATAAATAAAACAAAAAAAAGTCAAAGGAAAAAAAATAGTCTCAATTAAATATTCAATTAATTATGTATTATTTATCATTTGTATAAATGTGTAAATATGTATATTCAGGGTGATTCATAAAGATCGAAACAATAGGCTATTTTTCTAATCCCACTCCCACCCCTTCTTTTCTTTGCTCCTCGAGCATACATTTTAAAATCTTCAACTCTTATTTGAAAAAAAAAAAAAAAAAAAAAAAACAGATTTCGTATTTTTTTTTTTTTTTTTTTTCATTCTTATTACTTTGAGGCAACTACTAATAAATTATTATATTTATGCACTCCTCCAAAAATATATATTTTTCGTTTTCTACTCCCAAACATACAAATGTTAAGTATTTAAAGTTTTTAATTTTTTAAAGCTTGTTTTTTTCCTTTTGTTACTTTGCCTAAATGATAAAATAACTAATTATTTAAATTACACACACACCCTCCCTTTACCAGCATACAAAGTTTAAAAAAAAATTCTGGTTCTTATTTTTTTACTTTGAAGTAACTATAGATAATCATTCTACATTTTTCTCCCTCCCCCTCCCCCACACAGACTATTTCATTCAGATTAAAACTAAAAATATAGACGACGATCGGCGATAGAGCTAGCTGCGCTTTCTCTCTTTCGCCAAACTGGTGCTGAAAACGTGAGGCCTTCCGAAAAAGCGGCCGGGCCTAACGTATTGTTTCATACCGAATCGGGACTAACTGAACCGGACTCCCTTCTTCCTAGGTCTGCACGGGACAAAATTTTCAGTTCCGGTCTCGACCCAACGCGTATTAATAAAATCATTGTCTCTGACCGACGTGATCCGTGCAAAAATCAGTAAAATTTAGCTCAGCCTAAAATTTTTTTTTATAAAAAATACATATATTTTTAAATCTCCATTATTTTACAATTAAACTTTAAAATTAATTTTTTTAAAGGATAGTAGATTCAAAGGCAAAAAAATTTTAAATACAGTAAAACCAGTTAAACAGAACCTCCCTATGACGGAATCCTGTCTTAAAAGGAAATATGTGTTGATAAATTCAAAATGAATATAATAATATCTGAGAAAACAATAGAATACATTTACACCTCCTAAGAAGAGAACTTTATAACGCATTTTTTTTCCTTTTCTATGTGATTCCGTTTTAGAAGATTTTACTGTATAGCAATTTGTAAAGTCTCCAATACATTTAAATGATAAGTGAAACATTTATATACAAATAGAAATTCATTAAAATATATAAACACCCTTTGACGCTTCTTTAAAAATGAAGATTATAAACATGAAAATGGAAAAGCTATAATAAGTATTTTTGGTCAGAACTACTCCATACGAAACAATTTTAAACCATATCGGCGTAAAAAGCTATGATTAATTATATTTTTACAAAGTTTTATAACTTTTAATGTGAGTAATCGCCAGTTTTCGGTGTTCTTTCTGCTGTAAAAAATATGTTTGGTAGAACTTCAGTCATTCCGGGAAGAACATTTTTTTTCTATGGGTCGGCTCGGAACCAGGCTGTATATTTCGACCCATGCAGAACTCTGGTGCATACCTGCAGCATATTTTGAAAGCAGGTTTAAGATGCACTGTCTAAATTCGACTTTTAATAACGTACAATTTATGGATGATCCCTGTCTTGCATTCAAAATGAGTCAACAACTCGTCGCTCAGAAGCATGAGTAAATGGTCTAAGTCACGAATTTTCGATTTTCATATCTCTGCGAGTTTTGCAGACATCGAGATAAGTTTTTTGTTTTTAATTCGGGAATAGATAAGGAAATTTTTCCTAATTGGAAATTATACCCTAGAGGAGCCGGATAAAAATTTTATTTTTGTACTTTTTCAAATAGAACCCATACGGAGTTGCAACTTATGTCATTAAATTTTGCACATTTTTTGTGAAACTGTGCGCGATTGGAAGTATGTGTCTAGGGCAAATATTTAAGGAAATAGCCTATTATTTCGACCCCTATTAATCACTCTGTATATATATGGGGCATTCTCACAATCTTTTGACTTTTGGGAATAAAAATCTGGTGAAATTAAACTTGCTAAAATAACATTTTAATCAGATAGACGAATGCCTAAATGATTCAAAATAAAGAAAAAATGGTCAGCAGCGGAAATTTTTTTATTTAACTGAAGTTTAAGTTAAACTTACGAGTTTAATTTTCCTTACCATTTTACCACTATAACTTTCTATTTTCGTGTTTACTTATAATGAATTTGCATATAGTACCCACAGGACATTCAAATAAGAAATAATAACAATGTAGTATTTTTAGTACAAAATTTTGGTATAACATTGTCATTGTGACGGTAAGGTAAAAGAAAGGGGACGGTATAGGAAAAAAGGGACGGAATGGGAAAAAAAGGGACGGTAAGGATGGAACGGTAAGGAAAATTACCACCTATTTTGGTATAACTTTGTCATTGTGACGGTAAGGTAAAAAAAAGGGGACGGTATAGGAAAAAAGGGACGAAATGGGGAAAAAAGGGACGGTAAGGATGGAACGGTAAAGAAAATTACAACCTATTTTAGGCAAATCATGTAGCCTTAATGTTCATTGATTTTTAGAAACAGTTATTTACATTGGATTAAAAAAAAATTAGTTACCTCGAAAAGTGCAGGAATAAACCTTGGGGACGGTAAGACTACCAATAAAGCCACGATCTTGAAATTGATATTTAAATGCTGATTTAAATTCTGCAGTCAATTTCCTGTCAAAATATTTTAGACATTCTTTCTCTAGCATACTTCTGCATGAGAAAAAACATGAAAAAAAATTCTGTGGCTGCATCTGAAGTGATTTTCTGTGTAAGTTTAGCAAGAGGGACGGTAAGGATAAAAAAAACCAGGGACAGAGTTCAAAAAATTATATCAACCGTAAAAATGTGTGCAGGTTAATTTTTTGCTACATATTTATATAAAACAATTGTCCCAGTTTCAGAAAAAAATTACATAGAATTACTTTTATTGAGACAATTTTATACACACAGCTCCAAACTTAAAAATCAGCATCAGGGACACGGGACGGTATAAGAGTTTTCCTGGTGTTTGGACCCCCAACATCGTCCAAAACTTATTTATCTCGTTAATATCGTTATGCAATCATACAATGGGATGTTCCCCAGTATATGAAATAAAGAAAACACAAGAAAATGAACTACAATAAAAATTATTATTCAGGGGCATAAAACTCAAAAGATTGTGAGAATGCCCCATTACATAGGTAGTATATTATTTTATTTTGTTATAAAGGAAACTAAAAAAAATATTTTTTAATGAATTTGTGTGTATATATAGATTATTTGATTAGGTATTGTAAGTAATGCATTTTTATGGAAATGGAATTACTGAATAACATACTTTTTAATTATTATTAGAGTTTTGCATGGGAATATGCTGAAATAAACAGCAGCAAAACCAAGCAGAAATCACACGCTACTTCTATGGACGAAATAAGTAAAATGTTTTGCGCTTAGTGTACATTTCTAATTTCGTAGAGGTTTAAACAATTGAAAATAAATTTGCATGAATTAAAAAAGTTATGAAATCTGATTATAGTAAAATTCTTAGATATTTCTGGCTGCGAAATAAGTAAAATTTTTTGTACTTTGTATATGTTTATAATTTCGTAAAGGTTTACACAATATAAAATAAATTTGCATTAATTAAAAAAGTTATGAACACCTGATCAAAGTGAAAGTCTTAGAGTTATAAAGGTAACCAAAGTATAATTTTTATTTTTTATTTGCAGAAATCCGCGTGTGTATATATAGATTACTTGTTTTTGTATTATAAGCAATGCATTTTTTGCTAAATAGAATTACTGAAAAACATACTTTTTATTTATTCGAGTTTCGGTATGAAAATCTGCTGAAATAATCTGAAGCAGAAATCCCACGATATTTCTGGTTACGAAATAAGTAAAATATTTTGCAATGTGTGCATGTTCATAATTTTGTAAAGGTTTACCACAATATAAATTGCATTTACTTATAGTTATGGACACCTGATCAACGTGAAAGTCCCAGAATTATAAAGGAAACCAAAGTATAATTTTTATTTATTATTTGCAGAAATCCGCGTGTGTATATATAGATTATTTGTTTTTGTATCGTAAGCAATGAATTTTTTGCTAAATAGAATTACTGAATAACACACTTTTTATTTATTATTCGAGTTTCGGTATGAGAATCTGCTGAAATAAACTGAAGCAGAAATCCCACGATATTTCTGGTTACGAAATAAGTAAAATATTTTCCAATGTGTGCATGTTCATAATTTTGTAAAGGTTTACCACAATATAAATTGCATTTACTTATAGTTATGAACACCTGATCAAAGTGAAAGTCTCAGAATTATAAAGGAAACCAAAGTATAATTTTAATTTATTATTTGCAGAAATTCGCATGTGTATACTCTCTTAAAACGAATGAGTGGATTTGGTTGCTCAAAAATGAGTTCTAATTTATTGGATCGTGAATGAGTTGATTTTTAAATGTTTAGCTCAACTTGATTTCAGCTGTTATTTTTCTATTGTGCTCAAGGAGAGCTAACATGAAACAACTCAACTTGATAAAAATTCACTCATTACCGAGCCGTTCTTTGCGATTCGTTCGTCTCGTCTCGTCTCGCCGTCGCGCCTGTCCTCACAAGATGGCGAATGTAAACATGAAGTTAAAGAAGTTTACTTAATGATGAAACATTGAGGAAGAGGATGGACCTGTTTTACTCGGTAAGTTTTATAAAAGCATTTAATTTATACTTAGTTTTTAGTGGAATTGTATGTACTGATTTTATTTTAATCTTGAAGCACGTGGTAACGGATTTCGTATACACACTAACTTAATTTACACACATACTGTGCCTCCCTAGCTTATAAAGCTTTAAAATTTTGAAAAAATTCTCCTGCATTTCTTAATTTGTTGTAAAAATAAATAAATAAAGATTCCTGCATACGCTCAGCGTCACTGCCGGCAGCTTATTTTAGAAATGCTTCTATATTTTAAAATTGTTCTGCCCTTTTATTTTTTACTTATTTATTTTCGTTTAAAATGTCCTGTTTATTACTTTGTTGATAAATAAATAAATAAGCTGATCATAGCGTCATGTAAAACCAAGGGGGGATGAGGGGAGGTGAAAATAATAAAAGTTTTCTTTTTCGATTGACAAACTTTATGTCAGATATAACAGTACTAAGTATTTTGTGAAAGTAATTTTTCAGATGAATCATATCAACCAAAAATATGTTTTATAATTTGTAGTAAATAATTTTGTGAAAAATTACAAGAATTTCGAAAGAATTGTTTCCATCTCTATAATAGGTGGATGTGCCAGTAATGGACAGCCCTTGATGTTTTTGGTTAAAAAAAAAAAAAAAAAACAGATAAATATTTATCTTTAATTATTTATTTTATAATTCCCCCTTGCACTGGGTTATTGTTGACACTTTTAATCAAACCCATCAAAAAGCAGAAAATGTTTTAAAGTTTCGCTGTTTTTCTGTGAAAATCTTAATGAAGAGGTTAAGAAATGGCTTTGTTTAATTAATTTATATATTTTTTATTTTCTTGCAATATTTGAATGTTTTTGTTTGAGTAGATATAGAAAACTTAGAATTTTATGTACTAACGGCCATTTACAAAATTTAATTTATTTTTAAGATTTTAAGACCTGTCTGTGTTCATTACTGGAACACTTAATTAGTCAATTTCCAGTAAAGGACACCCCATGTAAGCATTGCTAAAAATGCAATTTCAGTAACGTTCATAATGCATTTAAAATCCTTTGACTTAACTGAAAACTTAAGTAATCAATTTTTAATTTTTAAATTGCACTTACCAGAATGTAATAACACTAAAATTTTTATAAATAACTGCTTTTAAGTTATTTTATTGATTGATAAAATTTTAATATTTTATGCTTTTTTTATATATACCTTGCATATTTTATAATCTGGCAATCAAATCAGCCAGGAAGCAGAAAATATTGTTTAAGAGCACAGTCAAAGAGGGGCTCATAGGGCTTAATCCCTCTTCGTTTAAATAAAAACAATTAAGTTACAGAAGCTATTAAAAATCTATTTTCTGTCTTAAATGTTTCCTTGTTCACCTCTGAGCCCCCCGCCACACACACAAAAAGTAATACTATTAATGAAAGTTATAGGTAATATTCATGAAACAAGTAAATCTGCAGATCAGTGGCCTCAAACATCAGTTCTACAGTTTTATTTTGAAATTATTTTATTTAGTGTTTAAAATATTCAACTCAAAATATCATTTCTTTCATATTTGTAATATTAATTATTATAAATGATACATCAAGTAGTCTCTGGAAGAATAATTGCTTAAAATAGTGAGACTAAACACTAATATTCCAAAACTTTTTTTAATTATACCTTTTAAATTCCCGTTTCAATAATTTGATAGCTGTAATTGCCTGATATTTAGTATTTTAAACTATCCATCTAAAATAATTAAAACATCGATCTTCTTATAATTACAATAACTGATGGAAACAGTAAATGATTATCACAAATATTTTATTAATAACTGGTATCCTAATTGTTAAATTTATTTGAAAATAACTATTTTGTTTCATTCTGTGTATTCATTAAATTCTGTTTCTAAGTACAGTCATAAAAACAATTATATTTATTACTTTTTAATGGGTTGTCCTGTCCATTACTGGGCCAGAGGTTGTCCACTGTCTTTTGGGTGTTTTGATACATTTCTGTTATTTAAAATTAAATTTTGGTTCATATTGGGAAATGAGACTGTCAGAAGGGTTATTTAAACTTGGTAAAAACAAACTAGCTACATATATACTGGGCTTAGCAGTCATTTTGTTTTTCAGAAAGTAGAACGAAGTGTTTTTAGTGAATGAAAAACCTCTTTTCAGAAAAATATACTACAGGAAGAATTTGTTATGTATTGTGAAAGTGATTCGGAATTGAACTGTATTTACCATTTTGTGATCAATAAATTAGCTGTTGAGTTATAAGCATTTTTGATCGTAAAAAATAAACTGTTTGGATTTTAAAGAAGGATTTTTCTAATAGAAAACTCAAAAAATGAGTAAATTTATTTATTCAAAAAAATTTTATAGCATTTCTTGTCACATGGGGTAAAATAGGTATAAGCCATCTTTTTTATGCTAGTTGAGGTCAATATATGAATGTATGAAAATTGATCAAAATTGAAAGACTTTTGAGAGCAAATTTTTATTGATCCTGTGTTTAAAACTGAAATTGTGCTTTGTTATATGAAATTAGGCTATAAATTAGTTGCGAACATCTGTTATCCGCACTTCGCTTTGGAATGTAAACATTAAAAATCGCTGTTAACCGACAATTTTTGAAAAATCACATTAAATCAAAGTACCATATTTCCGGCCATAAATTAAATTAAAACATATGTTCTAACTTTATTAAATTGGGTGGATTAAGGGTGTATTCGAAAAAATATTTTTCCACCCTCAACAGCTCAAAATTTTCTGGGACATTTTCAGACTCATTTTTAAAAGTAACAACATGGAACTTGCTGGGGTGATTTTTGAAGAGATGCATAAGAGGCCGTGTGATTTCATTTTTCGCTCAATTCATTAGAATTTGATTTTTAAACAATTATTTTCTCTGTATGACCATTTTTTTCATTCAGATCTCCCGCTTCCGAAAATTCGGTTCAAAATGCCCACTTTGACAATATTTTCTGCATTTATCAAAAAATCGAAAAGCACGGCGCATTATGTAGTTTCTAAATAAGAGAATTTCCCAGTTTGAGGCGTTTGAAAGCAAAAATGAATCAGAAAATAAGCAGTTTGGATCTGAATACACCCTTATAACAGGATAAACAGTAAAAAGAGTCGAAGCAATCCAAGGAAGTTAAACCAAAGGTTCTCGCTGCAGTGAATCCAATGATTGGTGGCTGGGTCGTTGTGAAATTCAGTGTAAAGAAGTCTGTTCAAGAATTTACAGGTCTTATTATTGATATCCTTTATGAAGATGAATACACTGTAAAGTTTGCAACAAAGTAATCTGCCGGATTAAGTCTTCCTTGAGAAAGACAACATTGCTGATGTGCAGAGTGAGATAATATAGACGAACGCCGTTCGTCTATATTTTCAAAGTTTGCAGGCAGTTTTGATGGGGTTTTTTTTTACAAGTTTCTTTATTTAAAAAAAGCAATTAACAAGACACCAGGCGAAGAATCGGTGTAACGCACGTTGCAGACTATTGACAAGGTCTGTAGACTATTTTTCAACGGGAGAAAAAAAAAAAGTTTGCTAGAAAGTATTTGCCATGTACCATAGTACAGTATTTTTTGGAAGAAGCGTTGCGGCTCATACGAGTTAAAAACTTTAAAATATTGTAAGTGCGGTGCTTATGCCGGAGCGGCAGGTACAATTCCTTTTTTTTTCCCCCCTCCCGCCAGGGCCGGTAGCAGAAACAGTGCAGCACTGACGCGGGTGCTGCAGATTATGTTAGGCTTTGCAGATTAATTTAACAGATTAAAAATAAATTTTGTGTTAAAAAATAAATGTTAAATGTTCAAATCTTTTTAAATATAAAGTTTATTTGGTTGGAAATTTTAGTGAATGTTTATGTGCTTGTATATAACTTTTCATTTTTGCTTTTGGCGGCAATACAGCACTCGGGAGGAGCACGGCGTTTTTTGCAGAAAATTTTAAAGAAATTATTTGAGTTCGCAGACAGTTTTACATTTTATCTAAGTCTGCTGATGTGGAGGCATCCCAAATTGTCAGGAAGTCTATCTCAATCAAGCTGTACCAGTCGTTGCCATATACATATTTTGTACATAAATTTTCATTCACTTATAGCTAGTTAACTTTATAAATTGCTTTTGATTTAAAATATTTTTCAGTTAACTTAATTTCTCATTTTTTCCTACAGATACTCATGCTGATATCTATCTGCTTTTGAGCTGCATTAAATTAAAAAAAAAAAAACAACTTTTAAAATGAAACACTGTTAGAAACATGATTCAGAGCATGGACGTAAATTGATGTGGTGAAAATTAAGAACAGTTTGGGGGGGGGGGGGGATAGGATTTGTGTGTACTTGTATCTTATTTCTATTAGTTTCATAAGAGATTTTATTTGTCAAGAAAAAAATGTAAACAAAGCAAAGTGAAAGAGACAGTTTTTTGTCTTCCCTCCTCGCCCCAGTTTACATATGATTCAGAGGATGAAGGTACAAAACTTTTGAATGGTCTATACATTAATTATAATGTAATTCAACTTTAACCAGCATATACCCATTTTACCCCGAACTGAGATAAAATGGGTAATTATGTTGAATTTAGACCTAAAGTACATAATGTAAAAAATATTCAACAAAAACATGATAATATTTCATAATGTTTCTGCTATGAAACATTAAAATAAAAAAAAAAGCTTTTTTTATACCCATTTTACCCCGGGTGACCCTAACTAAAGTTCCACTTTCCTAATGTCCCCAATAGCAGAATTTTCGATGTCCATCTGCAGCAAACCAAAATTTATCTGCAACCTAACAATACTGAAACAAGCTACTATCTTAAATACTTATAGTGACCCATAAAATAAACAGAAATTGCATTTCACATAGAAAATTAATAAGAAATACAAAAACTCTTAAATCAAAGTAAATTTTTGGTGAATTTTTTTAAGCTGGTAGATTAATCTGCAAGGTCTAAAATAACCTGCATCGCTGCTGCCGTGCTGCACAGTTTCTGCTACGGAGCTAACACCTAACTTCGAGTTGTTGGATTAAGCAGCATACACCGAGGAGGAGGGAGAAATTACATCCATCCTAACTCAATTTTAGTTCTTGCATATAAACCCCACCCACCTCACTCCTTTGGAAGCATGACATTGTCATGACAAAAGTTTTTTGGAGGTACCTCATAAAAACATCAAAAAATTTCTGTGTCCCCAACACTAAACCACCCAGAAGTGAAAAACTTGTCATGTGATCAAAAACGCTTATAACTCAACAGGTAATTTATTGATCACAAAATGTACAGTTCAATTCTGAATAGTCTGTACAATTCTGAACTCTGTACAGTTCAATACAGTTCAATTCTGAATCTCTACCATAGTCGAGCTTTCCAATTTTATATCTTTCTGTTAAAAAATGAATTTGAAAATGTGTCAATGTTTTGTACTTGTTGAGTAGTGATGTAGAGAGGGACCACACTCGAGTGCTATTCCTATGAGGAGGTTTTTGGCTGATCTCATTTGCATTTTTTTTCTTTTTTTGTGGCATTGTATAGCTGATTTGATCTTCAGTGCCCCTTGTTTACTTTAATTTTAATCGCAGGTTTTTTTTTTTTTTTTTTTTAAGACAATACTTTCATTTTTGGAACAGATTCTAAAAGTAAAAGTAATTTCTCTTAAAAAAAAAAAAAAAAAAAAAAAAAAAAAAAAAATTCTGCAATCAAAATTGAAAAAGTAAATGAGTGCCATGAGGATCAAGCTCAGATGTCCAACCCCCCTCCCCCCCCAAAAAAAAAAAAAAAAAATTATATGTATACATACATATATATATATATATTCAAAATGTCAAAATGCAAATAAGAATAGCATTAACCCGCGAGTATCTTCACATAATGGGGTAGGGAAAAAAAATACAAAGTTTGTCAAAAGTTAAAAAGCACTAATTTCATTAAAATGCGAATATTGCCAGAGAATTGTAAAAAAAACAAACTCAAATTTCACTAAAGAATCATGAAAAAAATATGAATTTTGTCAAAGAATCTTGTGGTGGGGGGGGATAATGTTTTTGCAGTAAAAACAGTCTTTTTATTCTAGTCAATACTGTGTTCGCTAAAATTTCTGGTATTTTTTATGATGTACCCCCTCCCCCGACTGATCAATTTAGCCATAATTTCACATAATCTAAAAAAAAATTAATAAATGAAAATGATTTGAGAAATATATCATACAGCAGTAAAATTTTAAAACATTTTACTTTTTCATATCACCAGGCAGAAACTAATTTCAGTAAGTGGCAGGAACTAATAATTCACACATGTATTTGATATGTAAACAATTCAGTTAAAAATTAAAACTGAAGATTATGAGTGTTGTTCAAAGTAGCAAGTTAGGTTTAATGATGTACCGAATAGTGATTTGGCCGAATACTGAATATTCAGCTAGCCGAATAGTAACTGTTTGGCCAAATACCTTTTTATATTTCAAAGTTTAAAGGTATTAAAATGTCATTTTTAAAAACAACTTTACATAATATTTAATAAAACCAATTACATTTACATAGTAAATTTCATATTGGGAAAAAAACTTGCTTTGTGTTTATTTAAAGGATGACCCTTTTTTTAATTAATAAAATTTTAAATTTAATGGTTTCTTCTATGAATTAACATTTGTTAAAACAATCGATAATTATTTTTGTTGTAGGTTGAGTAAACTCTGTTTTTGGTTCAGGTTGATTTGAGGCTGAGTGTGAATTCCTGCAAGTTGGGTTCGGGTTAAACCCAAAATTTCAAAAGTTAGTTTGGTATATTTTTTAAGTTTAAAAACTATCCCTGTTATAATAAACATAGATATTTGTGTATGTGCTGTTTTCTAAAGAGACTTCCATTTTTTATGTAACCCTTTGGAAAAATTTGTGTTTTTTCTGCAACCAGACTTCTATAAAACCAAAAACTTTCTGTGCACATAAATATTGGGTCAAAAACTATCTGCAAATTAATTTAATGTTTAATAACGTAAAATACCGTGTTATGTTATTTTAACGATATGGATTAAAAACAGTAGTTTTAAAGTAATTACCATTTAAATTTAAAAATAATTAATATTAATCAAAGAATAATTATTTTGGTTAAAAAAAAATAAAGCTAAAAATCCATGATAAGAAGGGCAGAAATAATGTGACATTGCTACTGAAACAACTAAATCACATTTTGTAGGGAGAGGTCCATTCATAGGTATCATCATTAAAGAGACCGGTGAGTTTTCACCGTGGCCCTTTGACAAAAATCATTTTTTTCTGTGGCCGTTTGACGAAATTCTCGTTTTTTTTTTTTTTTTTCTGTGATCATTTGACGAAATTCACATTTTATCTGCGATCCTTTCATGAAATCAGTTTTTTCCCGCAATCCTTTGACGAAATTCGCATTTTCCTATGATCTTTTGACAAATTTCGCACTTTTTACACAGCGCTTTGACGAAATTTGCATTTTTTTTCACGCTTCTTTGAAGTAATTAGTTTTTTACGCGTTCTTTTACGAAATTTGCATTTTTTTCACAATCTTGACAAAATTCGGGCTTTTTTCCATTATGTTTTTAAGAAATTAGTTTTTTTCGTGCACGCTTTTGATGAAATTTGCTCTCTTTTTTGCAGTCCTTTGACGAAATTCGCGTTTTTTCTGCGAAATTTTTACGAAATTCGTGTTTTTCTTGCGTTTTTTATGGAATTCACACCTTTTTCTGTGGCCCTTTGACAAATTTCTTTTTTTTTTTTCCCCCGATCAATTGATGATCATTTTTCCGCGATTCTTTTACGAAATTTGCTCCTTTTTTTTTTAAATCCTTTGACAGAATTTAGGCTTTTTCCGCGCTATTCTTTTACGAAATTCGTTTTTTCCTGCACTCCTTTTATGAAATTCTTTTTTTTTTTTTTTTTTTTTTTACGATCCTTTCACGAAATTTGCGTTTTTACGGCAACCATTTGTTGAAATTCGCAGTGGTATCTTTTTATGTCTGAATTTTTGGACTGATGGCTGATTTTTTTAAATTTTCAAAACCAAATGCCTTAAATTTTCTGAAAATTTGGAACAGAATCACGTCTGTCAAACAATAACAGGGGTCAATGCAGACAAAATTTGGGGCCTATTTAGGGCCCTTTCACAAAATTCCATTTAATAAAATAGGCCCCTTCATAAAAATAAATTTAATAAAATGGGCCCCTTCACAAAAATGAACTTAATAAAACAGGCCCCTTCACAAAATTCCTTTTAATAAATTAAGGCCCCCTACGTAACATTCTTTTTCATAAAAACTGCTTTAAAATGTGTAATTTGTAAATAAAACTAGGTTACGAAACTTTAGCAAGGGGATGTAAAAAATGATTTTGTTCATAAATTCTTGGTTCAAATTTGAGTAACTGGATTTCAACTTTCGTTAAAAAAATGTTATTTTTCACAAAAATATAATAAAATTAATAAAAATAACTTCTACTTTTCGCAAAATGGGCCCCAAGAATAAAAACCTGCATCGACCCCTGAATAATAATCTGTCTGGCAAATAAATCGTACATAAAATTGGAGAATATTTTTAATTTTTCGGTATTTAAAAAAAAAAATTTACAAGGACAAAAATTAAGTTTTTTTTTTTTTTCTAAAAAATTTTTCCACAAAGTTCCGAATTTTTGGAAAATTTTCCGCACATGCGTCTATATTATACAACTGTGTCTGCAGCACTTTGGCAAAATTTATTTTATTTTTTTGCAACCCTTTAGCAATTTTTTTTTTCTGCAACGCTTTAGCAAAATTTATTTCAGCGACCTTTTGATGAATTTCGCAAGGGGGGGGGGGGGGTCCTGCGACATTATGACTAATTCCACATTTTTCGCGTGATCCATTGGCGAAATTTATTTATTTATTTATTTTTTTTTTTTTGTGGGTGGGGGGTCCCTTGTCAAAACGTTTTTTCTGCTATCTTTTGACGAAACGTGCATTTTCTTTCTGGATTCTTTTACAAAATATGCTTTTTTTTTTTCGTAATCCTTTGAAGGAGTTGCCATTTTCTTTTCTCTGCTATCTTCTAACGATACGTGCATTTGTTCCCCATCCTTTGACGAAATTTTCATTTTATTTGCAATCCTTAGACAAAACTTATTTTATTCGTGATCTTTTTAATTACGGGTGCACAACTTTTTTAAGATAAGGGCTTTTTAGAAAAAGTCTGTTTTGTCGAGGCCCACACGTGAGAGAATTCTATTTCGAGTAGCCGATCGACGAAATTTGATTTTTCTGCACATTATCGACAAAAATTGTGATATTTTCATTTCAGACCAATGAAATTCTTGATTTTTCTGAGACTGATCGACAATTCGCTATTTTCCATGCATTATGGACAAAATAACATTTTCGTGTCTGACCAACGGAATTAGTGATTATCAATCAACAAAATTTGCAATTTTTCTGACTGATCATGAAATTCATGATTCTGCATTATCTCTGATGAAATTTAAAAAAAATTTCAGGCAATAAATTGACAAATTTGAGATTTCTTTTTCTCTCTATAAACTGATGATAATCATGATTGGTTCTGCAGTCGATCAACAGAATTCTCAATTTCTTCGTGCATCGAGAAAATTCGCTATTTTACCATAACGAAATTCTCAATGTTCCTGTACACAATCGACAAAACGCACAATTTTTCCATGCCCGATCAATGAAATTCACGATTCTTAAACTGACTGATGAAATTTTCAAATTTTTTTGTGGCAAATTGACGAAATACATTGCAGGCCACAGGTTTTGGCATCCCTACTTTTAACAAAATTGGTGTTTTTATTTTAGCTAACGTTTGACGAAATTGATTTTTTCGGTGACAATTTCTCGAAATATGAGACATATTTTTTTATGTCCAAATTTCCAGACTGATGAATGATTTTTCATAATTTTTGGAACAGAATCGCCCCTCAATTTGCAATCAGTCACAGAAATTAACGAGAAACTTGTCATTCAATCTCGGGGGGGGGGGGGGGGATCTCAAAATTTGTCTCTCGGTTGCAGGACCAAAATATGAATTTCAACAATCTTTCGCCGCAAAATGTATCAACCTGTCGTCCGAAAATATCACAAGGTTCGCAGGATTTGTTTTAAAATGAAACACTTTTTTGAAAACAAATTTTTTAGATGGAAGCCTCCTGCTCATGATGTGTTTTTGGGTGGGATTTCAAAATTTTGGTGATGAATCCCGCCCTGAAATTAAAGTCCTGTACTGTGTTCTACAGTAGTCTTTAAAATGAAGAAATCATGTGTTAAGCATTGATTATGTAACTGTCCAACTCTTCCTGAGAAAGTAATAAGTAACTATTTTCCCATTGGGTGTAATGTAAGAAAATACTTTTGACTGTGTCTGGGTGAATGTAACTCTGGCAATAATGGGTCATTTGCCTGGGTATAAAATGCAGGGTTTTTTTTTTTTCAATTATTGAAAGTTTTCCTAAAAATTAGCCTTTAAAAATTTCTTTAGCTGTAAAATACTTTTTTTTTTCTGTGGTGCTTTCAAATTGTTGCCGTCAAGTTTTGGCGGATTCCATCTAGTTTATTTTTAAACATGGCATCAATTGTTGTCTTTGGTTTATTAAATTTATCTTGTATTCTATAAATAACTTCGTCCTTTATTAAAATTGATTGAATTAGTTTTCAAAATTTCGTTGTCATTCAAACATTAAAAAAAAAAAAAAAAAATCTTTGTTTACATTCAAAAAATTTATCATGAATTATAGGTCAGTGAATTAGGTGCTCTACTGTATATATATATTTTTAGAGGAGGCGTGGATTGGTTATAATTTCTCAAAATTAAATTCAGTCAATTACAAATACCACAACAGTGCCAGCTGTTAGTTTAGTCTATTTTGAATGATTTTTGAGCTTCAGTACGATTTTTTCAGATTACGATTTCAGATTTTTTGTCAAATCTGAAAGGGTAGAAATTTAAATTTTGGTATAAGGCAGAATTGATACCAATTCATAACAATATGTGCATATATAGGTAGTGAAGGAAGTGATTTAGATTTTTCAAAAATAACCTTTTTTTTTATTTAAAATAAAATCTAAATTTTTTGACAGTTTGAGAAAACAATTCTTCTAAGCATCTAATAAAAAAGAAATTAATTATAAATATGAATTTTGTGATGAGATATTCCAAGAATTGTGGGGCATTTCAAAGGCCATTGAATAACACAGGAAAGTGAAAAAGCAACTTATCTCTGAGAAGGAGCTTTAATCTGACTATTCTAATAAATTTTAATTGCAACAAAGGGATAGCTTAATGCAGTGAGTAGCCAGTTATCCAAAAACACGTGAACCCAACAATTCCAGATAATTTACTTTATACTGTATATATTTTTAATTATGCAACAGTCCCATCGGTCCAATTTATTGCTTGGGTAAATTGGAGGGAAATGAATTTCCTTTTTTGTATGTTTCAGGCACTTTCGTATAAACTCATCATTACGTCTGTGTTTTGAAATTTTAAGTTAAAACCATTGAAACATTTTAAATCGATAACATTGTTTTTGCACATTTTCATTTTAGGAACAATACTTTGATCCTATCGCTCAAGCTGGTATGGTTGAATGGAGGTTTAAAACAATGAAGTTAAATTTAACACCATCCCAAAAGAAGTACCAACAAAGAGGACTATCAAAGAGGCACGTGATAATCCTGAGGAGGTGTATTATCAGCAAGAAATAGAAGACAGGGTATAAATTTACATATTAATCTTAAATATATTTTTTAAGTTTTTTGTCATTGGAATTTCTTTTTTTTGTGTGTGTGTGTGTGTTTTGTAATTATTTTGTGACCTTACAGATACATATGTGAAAAAAAAAAATTGTTTTCATATTAGTAAACTTCATACACTTACACTATATTGCCATTAATGATCGGCAACTTTCAATTTTAGGCATTTTGTCAAATATTTAGAAATATGCTTGACATATTCATCTGGAATTTCAGGATTGAAATGAACAGGTATGATCTCATATTTAACAATGTCGATTTAATAAGGGGATCAATTAGGGGGGCAACAAAAAATCAAAGAAAAAATATATATACTTGGGATCACCCTGTAAAATAACATGCACGAAATGATCTACCGCTACCGAATATAAATAGACATTGTGCAATATGTGTATTTTTTGTGTAAGACTAGCACGTATATTAATAGAGATATAGCGATTTATTTAAAAAAATTAAATTCTTGCATGATTTTTGCTTATAACACGCAGAATTTTCAAGCCAATTTAACGCCGGTTTCAGAAAAATTGACAAAATATAATAGAAACAATATAGTGCAATTGGAATATAAATATATTAAATATTTTAGGTAATATGAGCAGTTGTATGAAATAATTTTTATCTGTGCATGCGTGAATGATAACAAGGATCATTTTACATAATTTAATAGTCAACTCTATGGAGCAACTTATTTTTAAAAAATCTAGTCAAATGTCGTAAAAATTCAGAAAGATATCGGCATTAAAGTGAGCAAATTTTTAGTTGTTCTTTAAAAGCAGCTGAATGATAAGAGATTTTCCACAAATTGTCATTTTTAATTTTTTTTTTTTTTTAATTTCCATTTTTTATTGATGCTTTAGTTATTGGATAACCACCAGAACGAGCCTATACCATGATCAAAAGAAGTATAAAAATTGAAGCATTTTTTCCAAATCTACTCGTTGATACTTACTAAATACTTTTTTCTGAAAGTCAGTTAATAAAAATTGACAATTTGTGGAAAATCCCTTATCATTCAGTTACTTTTAGAGAAAAACTAAAAATTTGCTCACTTTAATGCCGATATCCTTCTGAATTTTTACGATATTTGACTAGTAGATTTTTTTTAATAAGTTGCTCTATAGAATATTAAATTATGTAAAATGATCCTTGTTATCATTTGCGCATGCACAGATAAAAATTATTTCATACAACTGCTCATATTTCCTAAAATATTTAATATAGCTATATTCCAATTGCACTATATTGTTTCTATTATATTGTCAATTTTTCTGAAACTGGCGTTAAATTGGGTTGAAAACCCTGCATGTTATAAGCAAAAAATATGCAAGAATTTTATTTTTTTAAATAAATCGCTATATTTCTATTAATATACGTGCTAGTCTTACACAAAAAATTACACATATTGCACAATGTCTGTTTATTTATATTCGGTAGTGGTAGATAATTTCGTGCATTTTACAGGGTGATCCCAAGTATTATTTTTTTCTTGGCCCCTAATTGCCCCCCCGTTAACAAATCGACATTGTTAAATATAAGATCATACCCAGGGATATGTTTAGGAAAATTTTAGGTCCTTTAAAGGACCCTTCACAAAATAATTTATCTTAAAACAGGACCCTTCACAACATTTTTTATCCCCAAACAGGACCCTTCACAAAACATTTTATCCCAAAACAGGACCCTTCACAAAATTATTTGTCTCTTAAATAGACCTTTCACAGAATATTTTCACCTTCAAATTGAATTTTTCACAAATTTAGTCATTTAAAAATAAAATCTGGTCTGTAAGTAAACAGTTGAACTCACCAAAGAGTATATTACTTAGCTTTTTTTATATGAAGGATAGAACATGAAGACATCGATAATTTAAAATTCACAAAATTATGACTAGAATTTTCACAAAAATAAGAAAAACTTCACAATTTCACAAAAACAGGACCCTGTGAGAAAAGTGTGGGCAGACCCCTGATACCTGTTTTTTTAATACTGAAATTTCAGAAGAATCTGTCAAGTATATTTCTAAATATTCGACAAAATGTCTAAAATTGAAAATTGCCGGTTTTTAATGGCCATATAGTGTATCTTTCCTATGTGTTTAGAATGCAGTGCTATCCAGTTTCAGTTCATTTATTTAGTATCATCTATCAATCAGATACATTTGCCCAATAATGCACATTTTCTTCCAAGATTAGATAGAAATCCGTGACATGTGTTAGATTTGGAAGTTTTTCTTTTTAATGATAGGTAATTTTTAAAATAGAAGAGAGTAATGTTGGCGGTATAGAAATAGCATATAGAATTTAATTTTGTCATAACATTATGCAGTTTAGAAAAACAAGTCTGTATTTCTGAAATAGATATTCCTAACTTGTATTTAATATGAAAAACATTTTTGTTAAAAATAGTTCCAAAAAAAAAAAAAAAAAAAAAGGAAGCAAATTGCAATTGGATTTTCAAAATTCACTGTTTATTGAAAAAGTTTTAACAAATTTCAATGAAAGTAAGCCTTTCGATATTATTTTTTCCTTTTTCTTACATAATTATCACTTTGTTATTAATTAAATTATGATTAAAGGTACCGTTAAGAACATTGAAAGTTTCGATTATCTTTGTGAAATCTAGAATTTTTATAAATCTAGTCTTAGTCTTGATTTTCGAGGTTATACTGTATTAAATTAGACATGTATGTCTCAGACACATGCATTTGACTGTTGGAAGAAAACTGCCGTTTGACTGCTTAGTTAGATTTTATGGGGTAAGGTTAAACATCATTGTTGTAATAAAACATTTCATATTTAGAATGAATTTAAATGTAGTTTCTTCCCCCCCCCCCCCAAATTTAAATGATATTTTCGAAAGTATAAAAAATATCAGATATTTTGATATATATCTGATATTTTTTATATATATCCAATATTTTCAAATAGTCACCTTATTGCTGATAATAAATATATTCAAGCATAATATAAATTAGAAACTAAAACATATTCCACTTAACATGAAAACTTAAACAATACATTAAAAGTGCAGTTTTCTTTTTCTTTCTTTTTTTTTTACACTTAGAACAAAATTTAAAATCAACTAATTGAAAACAGAAACAATTTGCTTTATACGCTTACATCAGATTCTTTTATAGTGAAGCTGTATATATAACTGCGTATCTAAATTAGACAGTTTATGTTTCAGTGTCTGTTCTGAATTATGTCCCTCATAATAATCTACTACAGTTAAAAGTAAAAAATTCAAACATAAAGTTTGAAAAAGATATTTGTTTTCTTCGGCTAAAAAAGTAACTATCAGAGACATAAATTCCTTATTTACAGAACAACACAGTCCATAACAGTTGGAAATTTCATTTGCTCTTGTTTTGACTGAAAATATCAAAAACATCTTACACAGTGATATTTTGAAAATAAATATCAAACATAGAAAAATATTGAAAATATCATGCATCTTGATATTTTGAAAATAAATATCAGGCAATATGAAAATATCAAAAATCTTGATATTTTGAAAATAAATATTGGATATATATCAAGATATATATCGATTGATATATATCAACGAACCCCGGTGATCGCACAGAGGGTTTCATTTAATCATTTTCCATTTTATTCACAATTGGCTGAATTTTCAGTGGTGTAACTTTTTATATAAAGCTAAAAGTTTTAGTGTATGGTTTTTTATTTCATTTTTTCTTTTCTTTTCGAATATGCATGGGGAGGTGATTGTTTGTGTGTGTTTTGTTTGTTTGTTTTTATTCTTGGGGCCGATTTTGTGAAAAGTACAAGTTATTTTTGTGAAAAATAATATTTTGTAGCGAAAGTTGAAATCCAGTTACTCAAACTTAAATGAAGAATTTGACAAAACTCCTTTAAATCCCCTTGCTAAAGTTTGTTTTCAGTGAGCTGGTTTTATTTACAATTTACACATTTTAAAACAGTTTGTATGAAAAAGAATGTTACGAAGGGGCCCATTTTATTAAATTTATTTTTGTGAAGGGGCTTATTTTATTAAATAGATTTTTGTGAAGGGCCCTAAATTTTTCTTGGAATGACCCCTGTATATGTATTTTCATATTTAGAATAAATTTAATATGAAATGTAGTTTCATTTTTTCCCCCAAATTTAAATTATTGTTTAAAAAGATATGTTTGTATACATTTTGAAAATGGTAACAAAGGTGAATTTTCAACAATATTTTAAGAACTTGCTTAAGACTTTAAGAATTTATTTATATTTACTTTAATCTAAAAACTAAAATGTTTTAAAAGGTTCATAATCACTCCTTTACATTACAATTTTTGCTATTTAACTTAATTTCAATATTTTCTTTTAACACAGGAGAATAGTGACCTCATGGAGAAATGCAATTCCACTGTGAGGAATGTAATTCAACAGCCCTATCGAATCTCTGAAGGATCTTCAGCAGAGAAGAATACATATTTTCTTGTCTTGACGAGAAAGTTTTTAATGAAAACACTGCATCTGTTGTTAAAATTGCTATCAATGCACTGCATCTGTTGTTAAAATTGCTATCATTGCTAAGTTTGTTTTTTCTTTTTGTTAAATAAAATTGTTAGTAAATAATGTTGTTGTTTTTTCCCCCACAATATTTTGAATTGCACATTTGGCTCCTGCTTTTGACATAAAAAGCTACAATCTTATGCCATTTTAAAGTTTTATATTTCACAACAAGATTAAGAAGGAATAACTGCAAGAGAGTACCTAATGGGTTGGTGTTTATCCATTCAAGACATTGTTCCTTCTAATCCAGAAGCTAAATTCTAAAAATTATTATTGAACATAATTTAGTTTCAACAAATGATATAAAGAATTAAGTTGCACGTTGTTTGAGTCAATAAGCTCAATTTTCAGTTATTTATGCATTTGACTTTTATACTACAATATTTAGTGGAAGGTTCTTCATATACAAAAAAAAAAAAAAAAAAAAAAAAAAAAAAAATAGTATCATGACCAAAATTCTAGCTATAAGTTTTAGGATACTTGAATCCAAATCAAATGAAAGTACACATAGTGCATGAAAAATGGATAAAATTCCTAACATTTGCATATCGAGACAGATTTGTAAGTCTATTGGTCGGTAAAAGGCCATTTTAGATTTTCATTTGCATTAAAAGATCTTTTCAAATGTTAAATAGTGAACCCAAACCTTATTTTTCAATATTCTACAGTTATTTTGGTGCATAATTTATTTGTAAATGTATCAACTGCATTAAATTGACATTTATCACTCAGTGCTAATTAGCATAAAAAAAGGCTTAACAATAAATATTTCTTTAAAAGTTAGTCTATTAAGAAGTAGTGTGAATTAAATCAAGGGATAGTTACAACAAAGTATATAATAGGTGGGTGTTTATCTTTTTTGAAATATTTTCAATTTTACTTATTAAGGCCTAACACTAGCCATGTGACAAGACCTGTGATAATGTTAATTCCATGGGGGAGTTATTTTCAAATATCTTGCTTGGATTTTTAATATTTGTACATGATTCTTTTTGCATATGGTAGCTGAAGACAATATGTATTGTGGCTAGTCTTTACTTTTTTAATTTAGGTTTTATATTTTATTGTAAATACTTTCATTTTTGGAACCGATCCTAAAATTTATATCTTAATACAGTAGACGCTCGATTTTACGAACTCAGTGGGATTCATATAATGTGTTCGTAAATGGGAGTAACATCAGTTCGTAAAATTGGACGTCTACTGTATAAGAGAAACTAACCAAAATTAAAAATTAGCCTGCATAAAGATCCTATATCCCTCCCCCTCCCTCCAAAATATATATATATATATATATATATATATTTTAATCCAAACAATGTATTTAAAAATAACTTCTCCATAAGATTAACACAAGCATCCAGATCTTTTTTAGCGACTAGTGTAGGATCTTAAGGCTGTTCTTAACTGGTCTGCTCAACAAGCACAAAGCGTTTTGATGCATTTACAAATTAATTTTTTTAACGGAAAGATATAAAATTGGAAAGCCTTGTTATGGAAGCAATTTGGAATTGAACTGGATTTTCCATTTTTTGATCAATAAGTTATATGTTGAGTTATAAGCGATTTTGATTATGTGACAAATGTTTTCGCCCGCTCTGGTATGTTTTTTCTCCTTTCGCATGGAAATTCAGTTCAAAACTTCCACTTTGACACTATTTTCTGAAAAATCTATTGTGTTTAAAAAAAAAAAATGGAAAAAGCAGCTCGATTACATAGTTTTAGAACACCACCACCAGCTGGTTTCATGCATTTTCGATCAAAAATAAATTCAAGCTTATGTCAGAAAGTTGCCCTTTTGGATTTGAGAACACCCTTAAGGGGAGCAGTCATCTTTTAAAAGTTGTCATTGGGATTTTTCCTTCCCTTGGTGATTTCAAGTTTTGTTTTTTTTTAGTTGTAATTTTTATTTAATTATAAATCAGTTATTTTTTCAATCAAAAAATAGTCATTTACTATTAAATAAGAATTACAGTTATATAAACCAATATGAAGGAGTATAAAATTAGTTATTTTAATTTGAAAATGTGGCAAGAATTCTGTGTTATTTTGAATTACGTTGATAAAAATCAATCACAGGTTACTGAATTTCATTTAAAATGACATGATTTTATTTAATCAGTTAATTAGAAATCGCTCAAGGGTTTTTTTGGTAATTTTGGCAAGTTCTCTTATGAATGAGTTTATTAGAAATCGCTCAAGGGATTTTGGATGAACTCTTAAATGAGTTGATTTAATCCATGTATGAATTGTTACAAATCGCTCAAGAACTACTGGATTAAATCTGAAATGACCTCATTTCACTCAAGTTTGAATTGATTACAAATCGCTCAAGGGGTATTGGATTTAGGCTTAAATTATTTCATTTCACTCAAGTATGACTTGGTTACAAATAGCTCAAGTGCTACTGGATTTAGTCTTAAATGACTCAATTTCACTCAAGTATGAGTTGGTTACAAATCACTCAAGTACTACTGGATTTTACCTTCCATCGATTTGATTTCACTCAAGTATGAGTAAAATAGAGACCACTCAATCATGAGTTGCCTAAAAACAACTCATTCACTCGAGTTGTTTCAACTCTTTATGAGAAGCTGACTTTCAAATCATGAGATGGGTGGATTTCGGCTCAACTTGAGTTATTTTGGCTCTTTCGTTTTAAGAGTGTATATAGATTAGGGCTGGACGATATCAGAAATTTAATATCGCAATATATCAACGAGTTAATATCGATATTACTGATATATCGCAATAACTAGTGTAGAGATCTGCACTGTATGGTCCGGCCCGTGGCCTACGGCACGGCCCCTGGGCGGGACCTATTTTAGTTTATGGCACTTGGACCGGGTCCGGGCCATACTTCTTTCTGAAGGTGCGGGACTGGTCTCCCTCCACTCTTTTCGGGCAGGGCCTGGCCCAGGCCATACCTTTTAGTGAAAGCTCGGGACGGGACGGGCCTAACTTATTTTTTCTTTACAGAGCCGGGACTGGTTTCATTCCTAATCTTCACGGCCCGAAATTTTCAGTCCTAGTTTTGACCCAGCCCGTATGAAAATCATTATTTCAGCGTGGCCTGGTCCATTCAAATGTCAGTAAAATTAGGCCTGGCCCAAAATTTTTGCAAAAAATGAATACACTTTTAAATCGCCATTATTTTACACTTAAACATTAAAATTTATTCTTTTTAAAGAATAGTAGATTTCTATGCTTATTAAAATATAGCTGAATTAAAATATAGTAAAACGAGTGAAAAAGAACCTGCCTATGACGAAACCCTGTTTTAAACTGAAAAACGTGTTTATCCATGCAAAATCAACATACGAATACGTAAGAAAAGAATATATAAAACATTTACTCTTGCTAAGAAGGGAACTTGTCTATAACGCTTTTTTTTTTCTATGCAATTCCGTCTTATAAGATTTTACTGTATACTATTTTTCAGATTTTTAACACTTCAATACATGGAATATGGATTAACAATATTAATGATAACTCACACACTTACATACAAGAAATAGAGATTCATTAAAAAATAAATATCGCACCCTGCGGCACTTCTATAAAAATGGAGATTATAAACATGAAAAAGAAAACTTAAGATAAATATTTTTGGTCAGAACTCCTCGTATGAGACAAATTTTTACCCTAATCGATGCAAAAATCAATGTTTTGTAGAAATTCACTTGGGCCGGGCCGGGCTCGGACCGAAATTTTAATTTTTGTTTCAGGCCTGGCTGGGCCAATTTTTTTTTCTATGAGGCGGGCCTGGCATGGGCCTGGAAATGTCTGTCCATGCTACCTTAAACTGTCTTACTCTAAACTACCTTAAACTGTATAAGAATAGAAATATTGCTAATTTCGAAAGCAAAAATGGTACAGTAGCAGAAGTTTAAGTACCAACAGATGCAGAAAGCAACGAATCAATGTTTTATACCTATATATGTTCACACCTCATCATTAAAATATGCATATATATCTATGCAAAATAGAAATATTTTAGCGAAAGAAACCAATGTTCGAAATCTATTTGCACTTATACCATTTGTTGCATAGTATTTTTCTTTAAAAACAGTATGTTTTCTTGTCTTCCTACTTTATGGATTATTTATTAATAACATTTTAACTGTTTAATTACTTTGCGTATAACTAAGAATATTATATAAAACAAATTAAAATAAAATATTCTTAAATTTAGGGAGTGACCATTTTAAGATAATTAAAATAAGTAAAAGCAGGGGGAAAACTAAAATTAATTTAATTCCACATATCATGCTAATATACTTGTAATTAAGTAGGTTTCAGTGGATGATAGATGCAGCAGACATGTTGTTTTTCAATCTTTCTCTACGGAATGAATGGATTCTTAATCGAAAACATTCACTATTTATATCTTCTTACCTATTTACTACAAGAAAACAACATCGAAACCTTTTTTTTTTTTTAAATATAAATATTCAAATCAAATTTCGGAATAGTTTTATACTAATTTAAATTTATTTTTTGATAAATATGCCCTTTAAGCTAAAATGCAAGACAGGATATGTTAAATTCATGAGAGAAAACTTCGCTCTAATGAAAATACAACAAACGACACAAAAGAAAGAATATCAATACACAATATGAATAAGCATTGTATTCAGTAGCATAGTAGACATTATAGTCTGGGAAGCCTTTTTTAAAAGTAACGAATCATCACAGTGAACGACTGCTTTGTCCTTGACTTTTCCCCAACTAGACTAGAGAAAAAAGCAAAGTTTGCAATTAGCGGACTCTGATTGGTCGCTCGCAAGTGGATCATCCCAGTTGTTCGGCTAAGTACTCAATGATAACCAGTTATATTATGTATCAACTGGAACTCAGCAATAATCAGAGCTCGTTTGGTATTCATTACGTATCAATAGCTGTAGTTATATCAATATGTGTGGATCAGTCACAATGGCGAGAGGGCGAGAGAAGAGAAGTACGATAAGTGTTATGCAGTATTACGCAGACAGGCAGTTTTCACCAAAGGAAGATTGTAATAATCAGTGGAAAGAAAGACAATTCCGGTAAATTTTCTGTTTTCGAGAGGATGGAGGGTGAAAACATTGTAATGGAATATTGGGCTATGTTTTTCGGGGCTGTGGCGGTGTGCGCAAAACATTATTATTTTATTTGGTTTTGAGATATTCTAGGCTCTTTATTTGAGGCTCATGTTCAAAATTCCAGTGAGCTCAAAACATTGTTATTTTATTGGGATATATCAATAGAGTCAAGGTTTAGATATTGTTATTGTGACGTTAAAAAATATCAATATTTGTCGGTATATTAATAAATAATCCAGCCCTAATATAGATTATTAGTTTTTGTATTGTAAGCAATGCATTTTTTGCTAAATAGAATTACTGAATAACATACTTTTTATTTATTATTCGAGTTTCGGTATGAAAATCTGCTGAAATAAACTGAAGCAGAAATCCCACGATATTTCTGGTTACGAAATAAGTAAAATATTTTCCAATGTGTCCATGTTCATAATTTTGTAAAGGTTTACCACAATATAAATTGCATTTAGTTATGAACACCTGATCAAAGTGAAAGTCTCAGAGTTAATAAAGGAAACCAAAGTATATTTTTTATTTATTATTTGCAGAAATCCGCGTGTGTATATATAGATTATTTGTTTTTGTATCGTAAGCAATGCATCTTTTGTTAAATAGAATTACTGAATAACATACTTTTTATTTATTATTCGAGTTTCGGTATGAAAATCTGCTGAAATAAACAGCAGCAAAACTGAAGCAGAAATCCCACGGTATTTCTGGTTACGAAATAAATAAAATATTTTGCAATTTGTGCATGTTTATAATTTTGTAAAGGTTTACCGCAATGTAAATTGCATTTACTTAAGTTATGAACACCTGATCGAAGTGAAAGTCTCAGAATTATAAAGGAAACCAAAGTATAATTTTAATTTATTATTTGCAGAAATTCGCATGTGTATATATAGATTATTAGCTTTTGTATTGTAAGCAATGCATTTTTTGCTAAATAGAATTACTGAATAACATACTTTTTATTTATTATTCGAGTTTCGGTATGGGAATCTGCTGAAATAAACTGAAGCAGAAATCTCACGATATTTCTGGTTACGAAATAAGTAAAATATTTTCCAATGTGTCCATGTTCATAATTTTGTAAAGGTTTACCACAATATAAATTGCATTTACTTATAGTTATGAACACCTGATCAAAGTGAAAGTCTCAGAATTATAAAGGAAACCAAAGTATATTTTTTATTTATTATTTGCAGAAATTCGCGTGTGTATATATAGATTATTTGTTTTTGTATCGTAAGCAATGCATCTTTTGTTAAATAGAATTACTGAATAACATACTTTTTATTTATTATTCGAGTTTCGGTATGAAAATCTGCTGAAATAAACAGCAGCAAAACTGAAGCAGAAATCCCACGATATTTCTGGTTACGAAATAAATAAAATATTTTGCAATTTGTGCATGTTTATAATTTTGTAAAGGTTTACCGCCATGTAAATTGCATTTACTTAAGTTATGAACACCTGACCGAAGGGAAAGTCTCTGAGTTATAAAGGAAACCAAAGTACAGTGGTGTAGTCGTAAAACAAACAGAGGGTATACGCTCTAAGCAGAAGGTATACGCTCATGGCAGAGCGTATACCCTAGAGTGTATATACTATAGCTTTTTTGAGAAATAGAGGGCATACGGTATTCCTTAAAATAATCCAGAGGGTATACGGCGTATACCCCCGTATACCCTCCACTACATCCCTGCCAAAGTATAATTTTAATTTATTATTTGCAGAAATTCGCATGTGTATATATAGATTATTATTTTTTTTTATTGTAAGCAATGCATTTTTTGCTAAATAGAATTACTGAATAACATACTTTTTATTTATTATTCGAGTTTCGGTATGAAAATCTGCTGAAATAAACTGCAGCAAAACCGAAGCAGAAATTCCACGATATTTCTGCTTTCGAAATAAGTAAAATATTTTGTACTCTGTGCATGTTTATAAAGGTTTACCACAATGTAAATTGCATTTACTTAAATTATGAACACCTGATCAAATTGAAAGTCTCAAATTTATAAAGGAAATCAAAGTATAATTTTTATTTATTATTTGCAGAAATCCGCGTGTGTATATATAGATTACAGTCAAACCTCGTTAACGCGAATACTCAAGGGGAAACTTTTTTTGTTCGTGTTAAATGTAATTCGTGTTATCCGAAGTTAAATACATTACATACAACTGGACGGGGCAATCGAAAACAGTTCGTGCTAAAAGTAATTCGCGTTAAGCGTGTTCGTGTTAACGAGGTTTGACTGTATTTGTTTTTGTATTGTAAGAATTGCATTTTTTGCTAAATAGAATTACTGAATAACATACGCTTCATTTATTATTCGAGTAATTTGTAATTTCGTATTTGTTTACACAATAGAAAATAAATTTGAATTAATATGGAAAAAAAAAACACTTAGTAGAGCTGTTCAAAGTTGAAAGTCTCAGAATTATAAAGGAAACTAAAATATGTCTTTTAATTATTAAAATATTTACATTTTGATAATCTTTTAAATTACGAAAATATTTTGGTGTACAATATTTTAAATACTGTTCGTAAGTTTTAAAATGCCTTATATTTTTTATATTTAGAAAGTGTAAATACTTCAGAATTATTATTAAATACTCCAATCTGATTTTCAAAATACAGCAAATATGCCTTTGTACGCGCAAATTGAGTAAATAACATTTGTATAACTTATTATACTATGTATATCATTGAAAAAATTAATAAGCAGGATATTTATTCTTCTTTGTAACGTGTAACAATTAATGGAATATATGTACAATCAATAAAAAATATTAAAAGTTCAAATTGTGTTTGTATATTTAAAAGGTTATTTATAAATATATTTCCATTTTATTCTATTAGTTATTAAAGCATAAATATATATAAATAAATCCATTATCATATTTTATAATTCAATAAACAGAAATAGGAGCTGCTATAAAAGGTTTTTTTTTTTCTTCATTCTTATTACTAGTTTGGAATTATGGTGATAATGTATATATATATTAATATACGGTGTCATGAAAAAGAATATTTGAACTATCACTTTTCCTTATCAGCGATATTTATTTATAAAGGGGGGGGGGGAAATAAGAAAAGGCATGTGCTACTCTGAATTGGAGCTTTTTGAGTTGAGGGAGATTGTAGCTGAAAGTAATTTGTTCATGCTAATCAATCAAGCAGTGTGATATATTTCCCCTCAATTTTCACCTAGATAAATAAGTAGACACGGTTTAACATTGTGGGATGACCCTTCTGTTATCAATTTCAAAAGCTAAGAAAATGTCATTGGATTTGAAGGTGTCAGTCTCTATCATTTCGATACGCCTCCTCTGTGGCAACAAAAATACTGTTTTAGGTGATTTCGATTTTCCAATTGAGTGAAGTAGGCTCTTAACTGTCATTTATATAGCTTAAGGAACATAAGTAGGATGTGCAATATAATTAAAATTTGCTTTCAAACGAAATAATATCATGTGGAACTCAATATATATATATTTTTTTAAGTTGACATTTTCAAATGTTAAAAAAGTTTTGCCAAATCAGATTGCAAACCTAAAATCAATTTTGCCAAAAACAGATTTTTGGCAAAAAAGTCTTTCCCGAAAATTATACATCTCTAATTATAAAATATAAAAAATAAATCACAATAGGTTTTTATCCGATATTAAAAATTGGGTGAATTGCATATCCTTCATAGCGAACAAACAATTAAATTAAAAGTAAGTTCAAAATAATATGTAATTTTAACCGCGAAAGAAAATGTTACAAGGAATTCAACATGTTGATCATAACTCTAAATTCATTAGCACGCCGAAGATTTTTAAAAGGATGTTTTAAATCTAAACAAAGTATTTATTCTTCAACAAAAGTTTAGAAAATTTTACATTATTGCTTTTATTTTTATAGATATTTTAAACTAAGCAAATTTTATGTAATATTACTGATATTTTTATAACCAAATTAGCTTATACTCACACAAAAAATATAATATATAATTCTGGAAGTGTTTTTTGAAAAAATATAAGGAAAAATACTGACGTATTTTTGCGTGAATACATAAATAATGAAAGTCTATGTATTGAATAAATACATAATAAATCATAACATAAATAATCATACTTTTGTATTGCTTATTTATTGAAGCAATAATCATATTCTTTAGTATAAAAAATCATTCATTTATAAAGAGAGAGTTTTAAAAATTATTAATCAAGCTATCTTGTAAATAATACAAATTTAGTGGAAAATCACAAAACAATACGCAAATCTTGTACCATTAAAAAAAATTTATTGGATATAAAACGGTACAATTATGATAAAGACACATTATTCTTATAAAATTAATTTAAATAATAAAATAATATTACATAAGTAATAAATAATATTCAGGTCGAATTTGAAAACGAAAATTATTTTATTGTAAATATAAAATATGCGCAAATACTAACCTTTCATATAAAGTATTCTTTGAGGTAAATCCATATTGAAAATAACTGTGCAAACTTTCTTTACCTAAAATTATCTATTTAAAATTTCAGCTGAATATTCATAATCTGAAAATTTTATAATATTAATACTATAATGCATATTTCATCCTGATATTATTATTGAAATATGATTCGTATAATTCCAGAAGTTGAATGAAAATGCCCTTATCTCATATTCCACAAAAACAGAATAAACACACTTCTATAATGCATAAATCGCCAACACAAACGCATGTAGAGCTAGCTGATCTAAACACAATAATATAATTGATTAATTTTCAAAAAAAAAAAAAAAAAAAGAAGAAGAACTTGGTCGGTTTCTTCAAGAAAAACGCGGAAAAAGTTTGAATGTACCAACGGACATCACATAAATGACTCTGGACAAAGGGGAAAAAAGCAAGTCAGTGCTTTCATTTCCGAATGCCCTGAAGCTGTGAACGGACCATCCTTCTAACTGTTATCAGTGTCGGCGTCGTTTCTTGTGGCCACGCGGTGTTTTGGATTTTTAATGACTTTAAAAGGAAAGGGACTGATGTCCTGCAAAAGAGGAACCTTTCTTTCAAGTAGGGTTGAGCTCCTTATCTCCTGACCCATTGTTGATTCCCCTCATCCTTTTGTGAATAAACCGCAGAGGGGTCCAGAATAAAATATTTCCTGGAAAACAGGAGAAGGATGGCAAAACAATCGTTTGTATGCAGCCTGAGTCAGTCCGCTACTACGATTTACAGTAGATACGAGCTCATGGAGCATTAAAACTTTTTATCAGCGGAAAATAGAACATTGTATAAGAATAAATGAAAAACATTTTATTTTCTTTATTTGGTGCGTTTCGTAATGCGTTAAATTTATGAATTATCTCAATTATTATAGTTTTTATACTTTCTGACAAAGGGAAAACATAATTTATATAAAGATTTTGTCGCAACACTTGCAACTGATACATCGTATTTTGATGAACCATAATCACACATAATTGCCTTTCTCTGGCTTTTGAAATTAAATTAATTAAATTTTCTTTATATTTAAAAAAAGAAAAAATATTCTTCTAAATGATTATATATTATTAAACGCTTACAAAAAAGAAACTGAGAATTTTTCGTCAGAGTAGCCCTCCTCTTTAAATCCCTCGTAGAAGTAAGTTTTTTTGGCTTTAGATGTTCATGTATTTCCAAATTCTTTTAAAACCGATATAAATATATCAACAAAAATTTGATTCTGCTAATATATTTATTAATTTATCTGTTCAATTATTTTCTTGAAGAACTCTTACGATATTGTTCCAAATTTCCTATTATGTTCTTTAATATTTAATGTTTTTTTATTAATATTTATGCTTAGTCTCGTATAGTATTCCATTTATTATTTTGATATTTAGATATTCATTATTTAGATACTTATAGTATATTGCTTTTTAGATGTTTGAGGGGGTGGGGGCGGCTTCAGAAGACCAAAACGCTCTAAAAGAAAAATAAATTCAATTCTGCATTTTGAAATTTTGTTTTATTAAATATTCAAAACTGAGTTTATATTTCTTAATAACTAAAATTCTGTATTTTTTTACGGGAAAATTCTCTTGCACGAGGCATTCTAAAAAAAGGTTCTTAATTTGGTTCATTTCACGGTTAAATTCTATGTTTTAGTAAAGCGACCTAGGCTGTGAACTCCAGGCATATCTGTTCAAGCTCTCCATACACTTTTTTTCTACCAGCACTCGTATTTCTTAGTATTTAGGACAGCTGCCCTTTTATACAATAATAGGGCTTATACAAACTTATACAACTTATACAAAAGGCATTTTGTTTCATAATTGCTATTTTTCTATAAATATGATTTTTGGTATTGTTATTGGGCAGGCATTCTAAAAAATATATATTAAATGTAAGAAATTAGTTTGATTTATATTTTGTTTCATAATTGCTATTTTTCTATAAATATGGTTTTTGGTATTGTTATTGGGCAGGCATTCTAAAAAATATATATTAAATGTAAGAAATTAGTTTGATTCATATTTTGTTTCATAATTGCTATTTTTCTATAAATATGATTTTTGGTATTGTTATTGGGCAGGCATTCTAAAAAATATTTATTAAATGTAAGAAATTAGTTTGAGCTATTAATTTAAGAAATATATATCCTTTTGTTTTATTAAAATAAAGATAATTATAATCAACAATTTTGCTTTTGCTCAAACATTCAGGATTTGTGCAATCAATAAAAAATACTGAAAAGTTCAACCCGTGTTTATATATCTAGAAACGTTATTTATAAATTTATTTCTGTTTCATTCTATTAGTTATTTAAGAAAAAATAAATAAATAATTCCACGATCAACTTTTATATAATAATCTCAATAAATATAAATAAGAAGCTGGTATAAAAGGCATTTTTTCTTCTTTCTCGTTAACAGATTGAGGTTATGGCATTTTATATATACCGTATATCTTTGTGTATAAGTCGAAGAATTTTAGACAAAATTTGGGAGTGGAAAATTGGGGGTCGATTTATACACAAGTTAGTAAAAAATAAAATAAGTAAATTTTTCACAGATAATCGGTGAATGTGCAAGCCTTTTAAGTAATCTCATATGGGTTTACGTTGGAGAGAGAAATAAAAGCGGACAATGGTCATTTCCCTGTGACTGACAGAAAAAGCTTAACAATAATGTCCCTGTAATTCTGTTCTGCACCCATTTTCTCTTGGTAACGAATTTCCTTCAACACAGGGGCATTCCTTTCAACATTTTAATCCCCCTTTTAAAAAGCGTTCAACTTGAGAATGCTTCTAGATATCTCTCCTAAAAGTCCTACAATACAAAGATGTACTATATTTTAGCAGTCTCAGAGGTTGTTTACCCTTATAAATAAGGCTTGAATATATTTTTTTCTTTTTAAGTATAATTAAATTGATTTGAATAGGTTTCAAAATAGTTTAAGTTTCTTCTGTTTTACATGATTATACTGTTTTAAAACGTTGATTTTTTTTAAGTTTGATAAACGTAAAAATGTTTACTAATTTAATGAAAATTTATTAATTTTTTTTTTTTTATCCTCGATTACAAATCATTTTAACATATTACCAGACATTTGGTTCGACTTATGCACGACATTTATTTTTTTTTCTACAAAATTTTGCTTAAGAATTGGGGGGTCGACTTATACACAAATATATACACTCGTACATGTGTGAGAATACTGTGCCATTAATATATGAAAAATAATATTCGAATTATTACTTTTTCATATCTTGGTGTTTTAGTTTTTCTAATTCGAAATAATTAAGTAAAAATAATACGATACTTTAATTTTCTGCTTTCGAAAGATTCAATGGAGGATATTCCATGTACGTTATAATCACGTGGTCAAGGTAAAAACTTCTAGCGTAAAGATGGGAAGGCTCCGTATAGACGTAATGAAAAACTCTCGCCAGCCAGTGAAACAGTTCATGCGGAAAGCAGTAGAAGCCTCCCTTCTTATCAGTTAGAAGTTCTTTGGGTAAATTACCTGTATCACGTGAATTTTTTCCGCCTCGAACCCAGATTTGGAATAGAGTTCATTGGAAACTGAAATAAAAAGATTAAATGGAGGATATTCCATCTAAGTTTTGATCACGTGGTCAAGGTAAAAACTTCTAGCGTAAAGAAGGGAAGGCTCCGTAGATGTAATGAATAACCCTTAGTCCAAGAGCTGTTAAACATTTTAGGGAAGGTATTTGAGGCACCCTGAAAATTTGTGCAACACTTCTTTTGTAATGGCTGAATACAAAATCGAATGTCTGGCTGAAGGATCGCGGCCCCAAAACTGTGCCAGACACGTGTCAAGTGCCATTTTTTGACTACCCAAAAAAGGTATTTGAGGCACGCTGAGATTGAGACAGAATAATATTTATACTTAGAAAAAGTATTTTGAAAACGACAGACACTTTAGTCGGCCCAAAAACTGTGCCAGACACGTGTCAAGTGCCCTTTTTTGGGTTTTCAAAAAAATGGCACTTGACACGTGTCTGGCACAGTTTTTGGGCCGCGATCCTTCAGCCAGACATTCGATTTTGTATTCAGGCATTACAAAAGAAGTGTTGCACAAATTTTCAGGGTGCCTCAAATACCTACTCAAAAATGTTCAACAGCTCTCCTACTACCTCGCCAGCCAGTGAAACAGTTCATGCGGAAAGCAGTAGTAGCCTCTCTTCTTATCAGTCAGAAGTTCTTTAGGCAAATTACCGGTACCACGTGACTTTTTTCAGCCTCGAACCCAGATTTGGAATAAAGTCCATTAAGGTAGCCACTCTCCTCATTTTTCACCTGCCAGCCAACCAGGTGTGCTTTTACCTTAGTGGGATGAACAAGCTTAGTAACATTGCAGGCTTTGTAAATATCATTGGAGATTGGACTTTTAGAACGTCAATCAGTAGGAGTGTGATACACCTTACCATGCAACATTTAATGTCGCCAGAATCGCTTTTTTCAGGGGAGTCAAATAGATATATCGTATATACTCGTGTATTAGTCGAAGAATTTTAGACAAAATTTGGGTGTTGAAAGTGGGGGGGGGGGGGGTCGACTTATACACGAGCTAGTTAAAAAAAATCGCAGAAAATCGGCGAATGGTCAAGTCTTTTAAGTATCACATACGGGTCTAGGTGGAGAGAGAGATAAAAGCGGACAATGGTCATTCTCCTGTGATTGACAAAAAAAAAAAAAAAAGCTCAACAATAATGTCTTGTAATTGATTCTTCTGCAGCCATTTTCTCTTGGGACAAAAGTTCAACTTGAGAATACTTCTAGATATCTCTCCTAAAAGTCCTACAATACAAAGAAGTACTATATTTTAGCCGACTAAGAGGTTGTTTACCCTTATAAATAAGGCTTGAATAGATTTCTTTTTTCTTTTTAAGTATCATTAAATTGATGTGAATATGTTTTAAAATAGTTCCTTCTGTTTTACATGATTATACTGTTTTAAAACGTTGATTTTTTTTTTTTTTTTTTTTTTTTTTTTTTTTTTTTTTAAGTCTGATTAGAAACGTAAAAATGTTTACTAAATTTAATGAAAATTTATTAATTTTTTTTATTCTCGATTACAAATCATTTTTCAACATTTTACCAGAAATTTGGTTCGACTTACACACGACAATTATTATTATTATTATTTTTTTTTCAAAATTTTGCTTAAGAATTGGGCGGTCTGCGAAAAAGAATATGATATTAATACATGGAAATTATTCCAGAGGGAAACATTCGCATTGCATACAATATTTCAAATGAAAATCAAATTTCAAAGTACAAAGTAATTGCTTAAAAGGCGCAAAGGCCAACATAGTGAAAAAGATTCCAAGCCAGGACTCGAACCCGGGCCATCAGTATAGCGCACTGACGCTCTACCGACTAAACCACTTGGAACGACGCCCAGCATGGAAAATTTCTCACTATTATATGTTGGCAAGGCTACAAACGCAGCACAAGATGGAATATTCAACGTGAGCCACCGAACTGGGGCAAACACGAAACATAATTAAATCCAGCATCGATAGAAACTATATTAATACATGGAAATTATTCCAGAGGGAAACATTCGCCTTGCATACAATATTTCAAATGAAAATGAAATTTCAAAGTATAAAGTAATTGCTTAAAAGGCATCGTTTACTTATCGTTCCTAGTGGTTTAGTCGGTAGAACGTCAGTGCGCTATACTGATGGCCCGGGTTCGAGTCCCGGCTTGGAATCTTTTTCACTATGTTGGCCTTTGCGCCTTTTAAGCAATTACTTTGTACTTTGAAATTTGATTTTCATTTGAAATATTGTATGCAAGGCGAATGTTTCCCTCTGGAATAATTTCCATGTATTAATATAGTTTCTATCGATGCTGGATTTAATTATGTCCCGTGTTTTCCCCAGTTCGGTAACTCACGTTGAATATTCCATCTTGTGCTGCGGTTGTAGCCTTGCCAACATATAATAGTGAGAAATTTTCCATGCTGGGTATCGTTCTAAGTGGTTTAGTCGGTAGAACGTCAGTGCGCTAAACTGATGGTCCGGGTTAGAGTCCCAGCTTGGAATCTTTTTCACTATGTTGGCCTTTGCGCCTTTTAAGCTATTACTCTGTACTTTGAAATTTGAGTTTCATTTGAAATAAAGAATATGATACTTTAATTTTCTGCTTTTGAAAGCTTCACTTGGAAGCTTCAATAAAAAGATTAAATTGGAAGCAGTAGTTTTGCTTGATAATCAGTCCCCCTGCAAGGTAGCCACTCTCCTCAATTCTCAACTGCCAGCCAACCCAGGTGTGCTTTTACCTTGGTGGGATGACCAAGCGTATAACATTGCAGGCTTAGTAAATATCATTGGACTTTTAGAACGTCAATCGATAGGAGAGGGATACGCCTTACCATGTATCATTTAAAGTAGGCACAATTGCTTTTCAGGTGATTGAAATAGATATACCGTATATACTCGTGTATTAGTCGAAGATTTTTAGACAAAATTTGGGAGTTGAAAGTGTGTGTGTGTGTGGGGGGGGGGGGGGGGGGTCGACTTATACACGAGTTAGAAAAAAAAATCACAGAAAATTGGCGAATGGGCAAGTCTTTTAAGTAATCACATATGGGTCTAGGTTGGAGAGAGAGATAAAATCGGACAATAGTCATTCCCCTGTGATTGACAAAAAAACTTAACAATAATGTTCCTGTAATTGTTCTGCACCCATTTTTTCTAAGGGGAAAAATCTTTTTATTGCAGGGGTATTCCTTTCAACATTTTAATCCCCTTTTAAAAAAAGACCAACTTGAGAATGCTTCTAGATATCTGTTCCAAAAGTCCTACAATACAAAGAAGTCCTATATTTTAGCAGTCTAAAACGTTGTTTAGCCTTGTAAATAAGACTTGAATAGATTTTTGAAAGAATTTTTCATCTTTAAGTATTATTAAATTGATGTGAATAGGTTTCAATATAGTTTAAGCTACTTCGGTTTTACATAATTATACAGTTTTAAAACATTGTTTTTTTTTTTGTTTTTTTTTGTTTTTTTTTTGTTTTTTTTTTTAAGTCCGATTAGAAACGTAGAAAAAAAATTACTAAAATACATAAATTTAATGAAAATTTATAATTTTTTTTTTTTTTTTTTTTTTTTTTTTAAATCCTCGATTACAAATCATTTTTCAACATATTACCAGAAATGTTGTTCGACTTATACACGAAAATTCAATTTTTTTTCAAAATGTTGCTTAAGAATTGTTGGTGGGGGGGGGGGGGGGAGGCCGACTTATACGCGAGTATAATGACATTAAAAACGAAAATATTTATCTATATGCATTTAATTGTGATGACCCCATAATGGCGAACCACTTTTTGTAACTGCTACTAAATTGAAACTAGTGCTTTGCGTATTAAATTTATTATATTTTCCAATTGAGACTTAAATTTTCTTTAAAAGGATAAATATTTCCATTGCATGGAAACACTTCATTTTTTATGAGCACAAAGATATAAAAGCTACGAAAAAAAAAAAAAAAAAAAAAAAAAAAAAAAAGAAACTCCGCAATTCTGGTCATTATTTCTCCCAACAAAATTTATTGACGATCCCCCTAAGTGTTGTAATTACTGACGTACCCAACATTATAATTTAAATTGTTACAGAATTTTGTTTAAAAAATACCTTTAAATCCGTGAAGATTTTCAAACGGGAGGTAGTGTAAAAGAAAAAGAAAAACGAAACCTGTAGCTGAACGATCCATGAAGGATCAGGGCCTACAGTGCCCAACCCTGTTTACTTGACCCTCGGCCCCGAGGTGCTATGAAGCATCTGCTCCGGCCGGGTGGTCAGACCAACACGAGACCCTCGGTGTTTAGTTCCCCAAGCATGCTTGGTACTCGTTTTATCGACCCCGAAGGGATGAAAAGTTGAATGAACCTTACCCAGCCGGGAGCCGCTACAGGCCGAACTCACGGCCTGTAGCGTGGCAGAAAGGCGTGCTGACCACTACACTACTGGGCTTCAGGTAGTGTAAAGCATTTCCTTAAATTTACATTATATATATAAAAAAAATACTATATATATAATTACACAGTAATTAACGCTAATCATACATTAACTCTAATTTATTAAGAGGCTACTTCAGTCAAATGAAAAGACGCGTTCGCTAATGCTAATCCTATGGAAGAAATTTATAACGATATCTCGGTTGCATTTCAATATTTTTAAATGATTTTTTTTCATTGGATAGCTGAGATCGATCTGTATGCAGGCCGTTTTTTACTTTTTCGATTTTGATTATAGATTTTTCTTTATGAGCATGCTTTCAGTTTCGAAACCGGTTCCGAAAATGAAAGCGTCCTCATTAAAAATATCTGTAAACAAAATTGAAAAATTAAAAAACGGCCTTTATACAGATCGATCTCAGCTATCCAATGCAAAAAAAAAAAAAAAAAAAAATCATTTAAAAATATTGAAGTGCAACCGAGATATCGTTATAAATTTCTTCCATAGGATTAGCATTAGCGAACGGGTCTTTTCGCTTGGCTGAAATAGCCTCTTAAGCAGTAAAATAGTTGCATATTTATACCTATTACATACATACAACTGATAGCATCCTGAAAGTCAATATTCCGATTTGAGAAAACTGATTAATACGCTATTAAATTTACTCGGAAACATTTAACTAAAATCAGTGGTATCAAAAGAAACTTTGTGTATGTAAATGATTCTCTAAGTTTGTTCTCAAATCCAAAGAGTTTACTTTCTGACGGATTTTTATAGTCATTTTTATTCGGAAAAGTATGAAATTGGCAGATGTTGTTATTCGGAAACTATGTAATCGAAATACATTTTCCATTTTTTGGTAAACGCAAATGATCTCTTAGAAAATACTGTCAAAGTAGGTGTTTTGAACCGAATTTCCTACGCGAACAGCGAGAAAGAAGAGAAGCCAGTGGCCACGTGACCACAATTGCTTATAACACGACAAGTATTATATTTATCAAAAAACGAAAAACTCATTTCGATTTCATTTCGTTTCAATAGTCAGATCTACCAATTTTATTTTTTTACGTTTAAAAATGAATCAGAGAACGTGCGAGAAAGTTTCGCATTGTTAAGCAGGGGATTTGAGAACCGCCTTAAATTTTCGAAAATACATTGTTTTCTGAGATTTCTTATGATAAAGAACAGTTTCTGAAAATGTGCACTGTAAAAATATATATATATATATATATATATTTTCATTTCATTCTCATTCATATATATATATATACATATATATATATATATATATATATATATGTATGTATATATATATATATATATACTATCTATATATATATATATATATATACATATATATTATCATCTCCAACGTTCAGCTTTTCAAAAAGTATATTTCAAACTTTTCAGTTACACGTTTTAGAATTGAAAAACAAAATAAATATTTGCTTTCATTTATTTATGTTACTTTCAGACATTCCCACACGTACAGTCGTTAACGTTCATATTCACAGAAATATAAACGTCTGGAATCGCTAGGTAATTTCCTGTTTGTCTGAAAATCTTACATTTTCATTCTGATTCATTCAGTCTGAAAATCTTACACGTTTCATTCTGACTCATTCAATTTCCAGACGTAATTATTACCTTACGTCTGGAATTCGAACGAGTCTGTTCCCATGGGAAAATTTTACCTTTGCCTGAAAGTATACGTAAAATTACATTTCTAATGGATATCTTAAGGCTGTTTGTTCACAAATCCAAAAGTACTACATTCTGGTACATTTTATAATTCTTTTTTTTTGTTTGTTTGTTTTGGAAACGCATCAAATTGGCAGGTGTTGTCATTCAGAAACTATGTAATCGAAAGACGTTTTCCATTTTTTGGTAAATGCAAAACATCTTTCAGAAAACACTCTCAAAGTGGGTGTTATGAACCAAATTTCCGTACGCGACACCGCGAGAAAGGAGAAAAACCGGCTGTCGCACTTATAACTCGATAAGTAATTTATTTATCAAAAATGGAAAACTCATTTCGATTTCAAATCACTTAAGGCTGTTCTCAAATACAAAAGGGCAACTTTATGACATAAGTTTTAATTCATTTTTGTTCGGAAATGCACGGAACTAGCAGGTGTTGCTCTTCAGAAAGATGTTATCGAACTGTTTTTTCCGGGTTTTTTTTGCAAACGCAATAGATCTTTCAGAAAATAGTGTCAAAGTTGTCGTTTTGAGCCGAATTTCCGCGCGAAAGAAGAATAAGCACTCAAGAAAGGGTGAAAAACGTCTTTGTCACGTGATCAAAATCGCTTCTAACTCAATAGGTAATTTATTGATGAAAAAATGGAAAACACAGCTTGATTCCAAACCGCTTCCCTAGTCATGCCTTCCAATTTTATATCTTTCCTTTAAAAAATGAATTTGTAATTGTGTCAAAACATTTTGTGCTTGTTGAGCAAAGCAGTTCAGAACAGCATTAATCAAGCGTTTACGTTTAAAAATGAGTCAGAAATTGTGTCAGAAAGTATCGTGTTTTTGAGCAGGGGATTTGGGTATCGCCTTAAACGTTTCTACAGCGAATAGAGAGAAGCCGGGGGCCCCAGAAGTAATACGAATGCATCCTCCCTCGACATAAATATAATACTATAAAGCCTGCTAAGACGGAAAAGTAAACGATTAATGGAAAATATCGTTTTAGACAAGTTTTTGTCTCAGAAGTTATAATTTGATGGTATTTATCTTGGCTGGATCATGATCTCCCCCCCCCCCCCCCCGTTTATAGTAGGATTCCGTATTTCGTCACAGACAGGCTTTGCTCTATTATAGAAAATAAATTTGCTGTATAGTATTTTTTTTTTAGAAAAATTTGTATAGTATTTGCTTATACGATTTTATTATTTTTCTTTTACAATATTACAGTTTGTGGTGCATTTGTAACACTTTTTCATCTAAAGATTTAAAATAGAAATTTAAAATATTGAAAAAATAAATTTTAATTGAACTCATCAATTAATTTTGAATGAAAAAGTTAAAAGTATGAAAGAAATAAAAATACGAAACATTAACATGTTACTTTATTCAACTATCCCTCTGATTCCTGTCTGAAACTATATCCACGTCATTAAAACAGGTGCGCTGCCATTTTAAAGTTTCTTAAGTTTAGGGAGGGGGTGGGATGGGCTGCACACAAAAATTCTTGACCTTATTGCGCACAGTTAAGAAGCAATTGATACAGTTTTATTCTTACATTTCTTTATAAAATTTGCTAAAGTACTCATTATGGATAAATGTAGTTCCCTTTGAGAAAGTTTCAACGGCAAAGGTTTTAGCAAACGTATTGATATTTATTAATTCCTGTGTTAAAAGTATTTATTTATTCCTATTGTTTCTATTTTAATGAAATATGAAAAATCATTTTAGTTTCGAGCCATTTCCGTTACTATATATTTTTATAAATTCCATCTGTGACAACTGATACATACTTTATAAATCAAATGATGAATAAATAAAATTATTTGAGGAGCAATTGCCCCCCCCCTCCCAAATAGCGCTCGTGCATTAAAAGTATATTTTATTTTTGAATTTTTAATATTAATCGTAGATTACTTAATCGATACAATATAAATGATACCACCATAATATATATATATATATATATATATATATATATATATATATATTTATTATCGATGTCGTAAAATTTAATATCGGAAAATGTATTTAAGCATGTCCCAGATAACATTTTGACTTAAAATATGGCTTTGTAAAACTCCCCCCCACCCCCCACCCCTCGATACACACACTGCCCTTTAAAGTAAAAAATTCTGAAAAAATTCTTATTTAATCATTTAATTATCTAATTTAGGTTCAATTTGCATATTGTAATAAGCTTGCAACTTTACTTTCTTCTAGTAGCCTCTTCGCTCCCTGGGTCCCCAAATGGGGAACCCCGTTTTGTCCCATTTTATTAATGGTACTCGAACATAATTACAATTTCGATATCAGAATGATATGTTTCGAAATCTAAGATTCGAACGTAATGCAAATAAAGTAAAAATCTTGCTCTGAAGTAAAAGGGGAGAAGAAATAATTCAGTAATAATTAATAATACTGCATTAATACTCAGTATCGAAGAGGTTAAAGGAAAGTATTGTGATCGAAATTTTTTTCGACTTCCGATTTTAGACGGATATACACGTTTTTGGGTGTCAGAGGTAGAGGTCCGAAATTTCCAGGCCCGGGCCTGGCCCGACTCATAGAAAAATTTTTTTACGCCCGGCCCATAGAAAAAAGTATTGGCCCGGCCCGGTAGAAAAGTTAAAAGTTCGGCCCGAGCCCGGCCCGGCCCGCAAAAAAGTTAAAATCTCGCCCCGAGCCCGCCCCGACCGAGTGAATTGCTACAAAACATTGATTTTTCCGTCGATTTGGTTAAAAATTTGTCTCTTAGGAGGAGTTCTGACCAAAAATATTTATCTTAACTTTTTTTACATGTTTCTAAACTTCATTTTTATATAAGTACCCGCAGGCTGCAATATTTATTTTTTTTAATGAATCGCTATTTCTTCTATGTAAATGTTTCAGTTATCATTAATATTGTTAATCCATATTCCAGGCATTGAATTGTTAAAAATCTGATAAATGCTACACAGCAAAATCTTCTAAGACAATTACATAGAAAAGAAAAAAAATGCGTTATAGACAAGTTCCCTTCTTAGCAAATGTAAATGTATTATATATTCTTTTCTTACGTATTAGTATATTAATTGTGCATGGATCAACACGTTTTTTCAGTTTAAAACAGGATTCCGTTATAGGCAGGTTCCTTTTCACACGTTTTACTATATTTTAATTAGCGTAGAAATTTACTATTCTTTAAAAAGAATAAATGTTAATGTTTAATTGTAGAATAATGGCGATTCAAAAATGTATGCATATGTTGCAAAATCTTTGGGCCAGGCTTAATTTTACTGACCTTTGAACGGACAGGTCACGCCGAGACAATGAGTTTCATACGGGCTGGCTCAAAACTCGGACTGAAAATTTTGGGCCGTGAAGACTAGAAAAGAAACCAGTCCCGGCTTTGTTAAAAAATAAATTTTTTTTAAAAAATAAGTTAGGCCCGGCCCGATGCTTCCGGAAAAAGTAAGGCCCGAACCCGGCCCGCGGGCCCGGCTCGGGCTTCGGGCCGGCCCGTGCAGATCTCTAGTGAGTGGTACAGAAAAACACATTTTTATAAAATCTATGACCGAATTTATTGCATGAAAAAATGAAACTTCTTAATATCTTGCTGGAAAGTGTTTTATAATCTATATCTGTTTCATGATTTTCCTTTCTTTTTATATATGCATATCAGCACAAATAGTATACGGGATTGTTTATACTTAGGTCGGGCGTTTTATCCACCAAAGCTGCGAAAAAGATCAGATTATACCATTTTACCGCAGAAATAAAATAAAACATCTATCTTCCTATTTCTCTGCATTTTATTTCTCCCCGCTCCTTGTAAGGCATAAATCTTTCGGATGTTTATAACAGAGGAGATTTATAGCACCTTGTTAGTGGGAAACGACAGCCATGAGAAGTTTATTTGGACGATAAATTTATTAACACATAAGCTGTGCGGCGCATGCGATTGAAATTGATGTATTTGATTACTTCACTTGGAAATTGTTTGACATATACAACGTGTTGATTTTTATATACTACTCTTTCAAGAAACATATAATATTATTTATCGTTACTTGTAAACAAAGTGCAAGAAATGCTTGCATATGAGTAAGAAGGCTGAGAGAGAAGTTTATTAGTTTATTTTTCAGCATATGAACATTCCAATATTTCATTAAAATAAAATAAATTTTATATTTTAGTGATTATCGTCGATGAAAGGCTAAAAAGCACGTTATATTTTATTTAAAAAGTTCCGATTTTATTCATTGACTCTGTATGGATCAGTAAGGATAAAATATACCAGCTTTGAAGTAAAAACCACTGTGCAGTGAAGGTTGGAGGGGGAGGGGGGAGGAGTGATAATTCGGAGATGAAACGACTTCCATCAGAGAATTAAAAAGCTGAGAATATGTCTACAAAAAGCTGAGAAAATGCTAAGTTAAAAATATGATGTATGAAAACCAAAGCAAAGGAATGTATAAATAGCATGTAATTTTTATTATTCAACTGTTTCAAGGCTTCATAATAGGAGGCATGATGTTCATAATAATTTCAACGCAAAATTAATGAAAGAAAAAATTAGCAGGCACAGCAGCAAAGTAGTTCGTATGTCACTGCTACTGCTCTTTTTCCATATCTTTCTCAGGATTGAAGAAGATGCTCTTTTATGAAACCTTTAAACACATAAATGTTCATTTTATTATGGTTTTTGGTGTTTTCCTTACATCGGCCTTTATGTCTCACGTATTACGTAATGGACATGTATAACAGATCATAATGTATGTAAAAACTAAGTCTGCATTATATCCATAAAATAAATAATAATAACAATAAGAGCTACTAAATGGACATCTGACTATGACCGATGAATATACTTATTCAGCGTGTTACATAAAAAAAAAAAAATGATTTCATTCATTGACTTTGCGTGGATGGTTAAGGATAAAATATGAGAACACAGCTTTGAAGTAAATGTCACTGGCGTAACGAAGAGGAAGGGGGGTGGGTAATTCGGGGATAAAAGACTCCCAGAGCATTTTAAAACTGATAAGATGTCTACAAATCCGTTTGTTATAAGATAAAAATATGATGTACGAAAACCAATGTACAGTGCCAGCAAAAAAAAAAAAAAAAAAAAAAAAAAAAAAAAAGACACTTATTGAAAAATGTAATAAGTGAATAATAAGTAAGTATTATTCAATAATCAGTCTAAAAACCTGTGTGAAATTTAAGAAAACAATTAACTAGAAAAGTTTAAAGATTTTAGATATCAAAATTATCAAAATTTCTTTAAAGCCTTTCTACACAAATATCCCGGGTATTCATGTATTTTAAACTTTTTAATAAGAACTTTTTAAAAATCGCAATTAAAATAAGAGTAAAAAACACTCACCTTGTAAAATTTTACTGCCAAAACTAATATTTTGGTGTACTTCCCTTGTTAAATAATTTAATAAGCTGGTGCGAAATGATAAGGTAAAAAGAACGTCTTAAAAACACCATAAAATTTTTAACAAATGCGCGAACATTGAACATATATGAACATTGAGTTTGTGGCTTGAGTGAAAAGATATTTTTTGCTGCCACTGTAAAGAAATGCGTATAAAGCATACAATTTTTGCCATTCGACTGTTTAAAGGCTTCGTAATAGGAACCATAATGTTCGTAATAACTTCCACACAAAATTAATGAAAGAAAGAGTTAGCAGGTATAGCAGCAAAATTATGTATGTCACTGCTAATGCTCTTTTTAGGGTTTCGTTCATCTGACGAAACCCTATTCGTCTCGCTCCTCTGTCTGTCTGTCCGTCACAGAGCCCGTTCTCAGAAACTATACATGTTGGAGACATGAAATTTTGGGTACTTATAGCTGAACACCTCATATCATTCAACAAATCATAAAATTTTGAAAAAGTCGTACATTTAACCCTTTGGGCTCCCGCATGTGTATTTTAAACAATTCTTTCTAAGTGAGCTCCTAATTATGTTGTAGACATGAAATTTTGGGTACTTATAGCTGAACACCTCACATCATACGACAAATGATAAAATTTTGAAAAAGTCGTACATTTAACCCTTTAAGCACCCGTATGTGTATTTTAAACAATTCTTTCTAAGTGAGCTCCTAATTAATTTGGAGGCGTGAAATTTTGCATACTTATAGCTGAACACATCACATCCAACGACAAATCATAAAATTTTGAAAAAGTCGTGCATTTAACCCTTTGGGGTCCCACACGTGTATTTTAAACAATTCTTTCTAAGTTAGCCCCTAATTATGTTGGAGACATGAAATTTTGGGTACTTATAGCTGAACACCTCACATCATACGACAAATGATAAAATTTTGGAAAAGTCGTACATTTAACCCTTTAGGGTCCCGCATGTGTATTTTAATCAATTCTTTCTAAGTGAGCTCCCAATTAGATTGGAGACGTGCAATTTTGCATACTTATAGCTGAACACCTCACATCAAACGACAAATCATAAAATTTTGAAAATGTCGTACATTTAACCATTTGTGCTCCCACATGTGCATTTTAAACAATTCTCTCTAAGTGAGAATTTAGGCCCTATTTAGGTTGGAGGTGTGAAATTTTGCATACTTATAGCTCAACACCTCTGATCTCACGTCAAATAATAAATTTTGAAAAAGTTTTATGTTTAACCCTTTCAACTCCAGGTTGTTTATTTTAAGCCATTCTTTCTAACTGAGCCCCTAATTAAATTGGAGATTTGGAATTTTGCATACTTATTCCAGAACACCTGAGGCCAGGCGACAAATCATAAAATTTTGAAAAAGTCTTACGTTTAACCCTTTGAGCTACCACATATGTATTTGAAGCAATTCTTTCTAAGAAATAATTCTTTCCTAATTAAGTTGGTGACATGAAATTTTGCATATGTATAGCTGAATGCCTCAGACCACACGACAAATCATAAAATTTTCAAAAAGTATTTTATTATTTACCCCCCTGGGCTCTAACTTGTGTATTTTAAGCAATTTTTCTAACCTCCGCCCTTTTAACCCGGGGAGAAATTTTCCAACTTTTGCCGACACCCCTTTGACCATTCTTTCATATTATGCACCATAGCCTTATATACTTTAGTTCCATTTTTTTCCGCCATGTGCGCCTACTTATCTCGGGTGCTATGGGCCCAATCCCCTCGATTAATATATCTACGGATAGTATGTAAAACGGATTTTCGTTCGGATACAGGTTTGTTTAGAATCAAGTGCGCCCTCTGGTTGTGAAATGTGGAACTAACAGATATTTCAAAAGGATAAAGTGTTTTGAAAGGAATATTAAACGAAACCCTCTGTGCGATCTGTGATCACACTTACCCACTTGTTTCATATTATCTTCCTGTTTTTTCCCTCTCTGTCTGAGGATTGAAGACTATACTCTTTTATGAAACCTTTAAACACATAAATGCTAAATTTATTATGGTTGGAGGTGTTTTTCTTTACAGCCGTCTTTATGTGTCAGGTATTTCCTAATGGACATGTAAGACATCATAATATATGTAAATACTAAGTCTGCATTATAGCCTTAAACAAGTAAGAAAAATCATGCGTTAAGCATAGATTATGAAACACTTTCCAACACTTCCTGAATGCTTTAACAAAACATCGTTACTTAGGGAAATAAGGTATATAAGAGAGCTAAGTAAACATTTTAGAAAACACATAAAACATTTGAAAAACTGATTTTAGCAGTTACCGTCCATAGCAAATATGTATTCCAATTCTTTTGAACAGCCCTGTATTTGATCTGTAGGTTGATATACATACTATATAATGGAGAAATTTAGTTTAGCAAGAAAGCACATAACAGGTTGAAATTTCTCTTTCAGCAATTTATACTAATAGATGGAAACATACTTGTATACTTTTGTAAAACCCTGTAGTTAACCTAGTACTTTTATTACACGCCACTATTTAGCTAAAGTTTTATTCAAAGTAAAACACTCTTAAAACTACCGGAATCACGTTTCCAGAAATTATCATTTATAGACGGCCATGTATCCAATTCTTTGCGTGACCCTTTATGTCATTTTATATGTTTTACAAACATTTCTTAGTAAACTAAATGCAGTTCAGCGTAAAAATGCCTAACTCATTTAAAAATCACCTTTAAGCAATTTGCAATCATACCCAGTAACCATCACGAATTCTTTTGAGTAGCCCGGTATGTCAATTACAGCATTTATACACACCATATACAATGCATAAATATAGTGAAACATATAAAAGCACATAACATAATTAAAAATGCATTTCCAGCAATCATCGCTACTTTACAGTACTTCGGGTACAAAATAGTATCTGAAATCTTTTGTGTGTCCCTGTAAATGCTCTGCCTTTCGTATTATCCATGAAATAAGTTATAGTAAATCTTAGCGACGTATATCAATTTTATTATACATGCAATAGTTTAACATAAGTAAAATACGCAGGAAAAAATTCCCTCCACCCCTGTATCATTATGTAACGGAATTCTTTTGTGTGGCCCTGTAAATGAATAATAACTATTTTTTGGGCCGCATATTGTACAGAAAATGCATATTTTAGTGCACTTGATAAATGCATATCAATTTTATTATGTTTGAAAGCATGTAACATCATTAAAAATCATTTTAAACGATTTTTCCCCTTAGGCTGTAATGTAACGGAAAACTTTTGACTGTCCCTGTAAATAAACTAAACATGCTACAAAGTTCATTTGAAATAGGGTTCATGCTATGGTAGAGGTCACTAACATCCAAAAATTTCAGAACGATCCGAGTATATTTACGGGAGTTAGAGAGCGTACAGACGGACAGACAAACCGAAGTCATAAACACTTTTCAACTTTGTTGGAAAGTGTTAAAAAGTAATATTTATCCATTTCCTTCTCTGATGTCATTTAGAGACTTATAAATTTTACAAATTTGATATAGTACCTCTTTTAGATAAATTTTACAAAGTTGGTAATAGCTCTTTTAGATACTTCAATTATATTTTCAGTTAAATGTGTTCAAGGCAGTCAGTTTTAGAAATACTCATAATAATGAAAAAGTTTCAAGTGTAAAACTTTCTTCCTGTGGCATATTACAGAGCTAATGGGATTATTCAATAATCAGTCTAAAAAGCTGTGTGAAATTTAAGAAGACAATTATAACCAGAAAAGTTTAAAGATTTTAAATATCAAAATTTCTTTAAAGCCTTTCTATACAAATATTCCGTGTATTCGTGTATTTTAAACTATTTAATAAGAACTTTTTTAAAATCGCATAAAAAAACTTATAAAAACTTATTTAATTTTTTTTTAATTATGCAGTTCTTTTATTTCTTTTACATGGGAGATTCTCAAAAGGTGGGATCATTAAACGTTAACTATATGTAATTTTTAAAATTTTCAAATTTAAGGCCAATTTTTTTTAATAGTATAGTATTTTGTCTATAAATACAATATATAAATACTTTATAATAGTATGTCTACAAAATTATACACAAACAGCAACTATTCTGGAAAATTAATGATTAAAGCATTTAATTAGCAGTTACGTACGTTACAAATTTTGGACACTCTTTTGCACGTACGTTACAGATTTTGGACGTTGCTCTTAGTATTTAAAAGATTCTTAAGACTAAGAATGTAGTAAATGTGTCTGTATACATATATATATAGGTATAATTAACTTTTTGTTATCCAGTAATAATAATAATAAAATCAAATAATTTGTTACGTACGTTACTTTCGGACATAACAAAATACAGAAAAATTCTTTATAGAAAAGTCCTTCTATCTCCAAAAAAGCAATAAATCAGCCTGCCATCTCTTAACGAAATTATCAAAAAATCATCCGTTTCCTTTATGCATTTGTTGTTTACCATTAGAACCACCTGGAAAAAAGTTAAAACTTTTTCTTGGTGGTACATTGGAGCAGTTAACGTTATGAATGTCCGAAATTGGCCTCTTTAGCAAAAAATAATAAAATTTTAAGATATTTATATAAAGCTTTTACAATAAATTATGTCATTTTCTGTCTCTGAATAGAAGTAAAAACTCAGTGTAAAAAAAAAATAATACTAATAAAGTCAATGATAATTAAAGTTATGTTTGAAAGGCTTAAAGCTATGACTTGTGTCCTGTGCCCACCTTTTGAGAATCGCCCAGATTATTTTTCCAAAAATGGAAAAAAAAGGGTCTCAGAATGAGTTAAAATATAAATCTGCAATTGCAACCCTGAGGTGCTGTAATCACTGATCTCTAGAACAAAGTAAAATAAAAATCCTGAGAAAAGCAGCAACAATAACATACATATTTTGCTGCTAATTGTTCTTCTCTTTCTTTTATCCAGTTTGCAAATGAAGGGACTCCTATTATGAAGCCTTGAAAATGTTGTATATTAAAATGTGTTTAGCTATTATAAGCATAATCTTCCTAAATTTATTTAGCATTTAGTTGTTTCAACTTCATAAAAGAGCCCACTTCTACAATCTAAAGTCTAGAAAATAAAAATAAAAATGGGACTTGTATTGTGAATACTTGAAACAGCTGTATGTTAAAATCTTTTCGATTATGAAAAGTACAAGAAACCAAAATTAATTTAGCATTCAGCTGATTCAAGGCTTCATTAATGAGTCATATATCTTAAATTTAAGCTGAATAATAATAATAATAAAGTGATAACTAGCTGTAGCGGTAACTCATATAGCTAGGTATATATTTTTATTCATTCTTATTACTATTTTGGAAACAGGGTGCTTATTTTTATGAAGCCTTGAAAGAGCTGTAAGTTAAAATGCTTTTTGCTATTAAAAGCACAAGCAGCGCAAGTTATCTTAGCATTCAGAAGATTCATGATTTCACAAAAGAATTTTTTTCCATCTGAAGCAAATTAAAAAAAAAAAAAAAAAATGTGAGAAACAGCTACGACATTAACATACATGTATCAGTCGTGGGTGGGTGGGGGAGAGAAAACACTCCCTACTAACTCAACAACTAATTGTAATAGAAGAACGTTACTGGTACCAAACGATTGGAAATAAAGTCTACTTTTAAATGATGTACCGTATTTTATGGAAGAAACGCCGCACTCGTCGTAAACGACGCACTCCTCAAATTGGCCTGAATAAGCTTAAAAATATCGTAATCGCCGCATCCGTTGTAAACGCCGCATCCGTCGGAACGCTACTTTTGTCGACAGCTTCACATTGGCCTAACTTTGATCAAAGTTTTCTGAGCAGTGTAGGATGCCTCTTTTTTAATATCTTTAGATGTCTGAAGTTTTACTTAAAATATTTAAATCCGATTTTAAATATTTTTGTGAATTTTTAAATTAAAGAAACTCAGTTGGTATTTAAAAAAAATCGTAAACGCCGCACATGGCGTAAACGCCGCACTTGGAAAAAAATTAACTTTTAAACTCGTAAACGCCGCGGCGTTTTAAACGCCGCATCCGTCGGAACGCTACTTTTGTCGACAGCTTCACATTGGCCTAACTTTAATCAAAGTTTTCTGAGCAGTGTAGGATGCCTCTTTTTTAATATCTTTAGATGTCTGAAGTTTTACTTAAAATATTTAAATCCGATTTTAAATATTTTTGTGAATTTTTAAATTAAAGAAACTCAGTTGGTATTTAAAAAAAATCGTAAACGCCGCACTTGGAAAAAAATTAACTTTTAAACTCGTAAACGCCGCGGCGTTTCTTTCATAAAATACGGTATATAAAATTTGCTTAGGGAAACATCTACATATCAAAACGAACCCAAACTTTGTTTTTTTCAAAAGCGAGGCCCAAGTTTGACACAATAAATAAATTCTACACTCTTCAATTAGCCTAGATCCAAATTTTCATGCCATTTGTACGATTAATTTCCGAGAAATTAATTCTTTTAAAATGAGCAAAGTTCCGTATACAACTGTTGAAATGCTACAGAATGACTATGTTACGTCTATTGATGTATTATTTCTTGCCAATAGTACCATTTTACTTGCTTATGTTATCACTATTCTCAACCCAAATGTTTCAATAACATGAGTAAAATATATATTTTTTTCAAATTATGCTTTCCTGCACATCATAGACGGCCCCTTAAACCATCATTTTGACGTTATTTAATCATAATTCGAAAACTACTTCGAATAAAAATTTGAAATTGAGAATTTACATAAAGCAGGATATAATAAATAATAAATATAAATCTATCAAAAAAATTGTAGGTTGCAATTCATAGTTTTTTCGAATATTAATTTCATAATTCCTATTACTATAAAAAAATTTTAAATTACAAATTCAATGTATTTTTGTTAGGGTTTTTTAGTATTATAACCAAACCAAAAAAATATCGCATTAGGATTTATAATTTCGGGAAATATTAATAAAAATATGAAAATGTAATTTAATATTAGAAGCTCTAAATTTTGAATGTTTATAATTCAAAAATTTATCATCCAAATGAGTTGAAATTTCGTTTCTAGGTAGAGTTTGAACCTGAGATTTAAAATATGTTGCCAAAATTGGGTGTTGCCATTGGAAAAAAACCAAAGTTTAGCCTGATTGTGATATGTAGATGCCCCCCTAAGCAGATTTTATGTACGTCATTTAAAAGTAGACTTTATTTCTAATCGTTTGGTACCAGTAACTTTTTTCTATTATATTCAGTTGCAGAGTTAGTAGGGGTGTTTACTTTTTCCCCCACGACTGTACATAAAATTTGCTTAAGGAGCCTCCTAAAAATCAAAACCGGACCAAACTTTGTTTTTTTTTTCAATGGCAACACACAATTTTGACAATATATTTTAAATCTTTGGTTCAAACTGTGCCTAGAAACGAAATTTCACGTCATTTGGATGATAAATTTTTGAATTATAAACATACAAAATTTAGAGTTTGTAATGTTAAATTACATTTTCATATTTTTATTAATATCTCATGAAATTATAATCCTAATGTCATAATTTTTTGCTTTGTTATAATAATAAAAAAACCAAACGTAAATACAATGAATTTGTCATTTTAAAATTTTTTATAATATGAATTATGAAATTAGTAATATTTGAAAAAAAAAAAAATGAATTGCAACCTACAATTTTTTTGATAGATTTATGTTTATTAAGTCCTGCTTTATGCGAATTCCCAATTTCAATTTTTTTTCCAGGTAGCTTTCGAATTATGATTTAAAAAGTCAAAATGATGGTTTAAGGGGCTGTCTAGGATGTGCAGAAAAGCATAATTTGAAAAACAAAAATACTCATTTTATTGAAACATTTGGACTGGCAATAGTCGAAACATATTAAGAGTTTGAAATGGTCATATTGGCAAGAAATAACACATTAATAAAAATGACATAATCATTCTGTAGCATTTCAACAATCGAGTATTGAACTTCAATTTGGATACAGCACTTAAAATTTGCATATTTTAAAATAATTAATTTCTCTAAAACTAATTGTACGAATTACATGAAAATTTGGATTTACTCTAATTGAAGGGTGTAGAATTTATTTATGGTGTCAAATTTGAGTATTACTACAGTAAAACCTCCCTGAAGCGACCACATTCCGTTCCAATAAAAATGGGTCGCTCTAAGAGGTGGTCTCTTAATGGTGGTCATGTTTAAATCTAGATTTTAATTGTTGAAAAAAGGTAACAATTAATGTTACTAAAATTTATTTTTCACAAGGAAAAACTATGAAAATTTAAGTATCAAAACAAAAGCTAATTACTGCACAGTTTAAAAAATGAATACATTGACTTTTGCTTTGATTTTACAGTTTTATCTTTTATAACTTTTATTTCCAAGTCCTTTCAAAGTTCAGTAAATAAATGCAATTTTATTTTATTTTATTATTATTTTTTTTTTTGGACGGGAACAAATAATGACGATTTCAGTAATTTACCTATTTCTTTGAGCGTTTCCTGACAGAATAGAGCAGGGGAGTTTATTGACCGTCATTCTTAATATGTCATCAGAGTTAAATTCATTGCATAAAAAGGCTCAAAGGGGTTCAAACACTATAAAGTTACCAGGGAAAAAAAATCTAAACCTAGTTGAGAAGTTTGGTGAATAATGCGCTCTCCGGAGTTATTTTTCTAATAAAACCTTCTTCAAGTGACCAGGAAAAAACGGAATTTGTTTCGTTTTTTTTCAAAGAAATTGGTCGCTCAAGGAGGGAGTTCAACTGGGATGGTCTCTGAATGGAGGTAATATTAGTATTGAGTTCATGGAAATAAATTTCGCTCCATGAAAAAGTAGTCGTTCAGGAAGGTGGTCGCTTAATGGAGGTGGTCGCACAGGGAGGTTTCACTGCATATATATATATATATAACAAGTTTTGAGTTCGTTTTGGTATGTAGATGACCCCCTAAGCAAATTTTATATGCATCATTTAAAAATAGACTGTATTTTCCAGTCGTTTGGTATAGCAGTAACTTTCTTCTTCAATAATTTGTTGAAGAGTTAGGGTGTTTATTATAGTTTTCTTCGACGATTGTACATTACTGCTGTTATTCTTAGTCTTTCTTTCAGTCATTTTACACTGAGGGAACTCTATTTTGAACCCTTGAAACAACTATATGTTAAGACGTGTTTTGCCTATTAAAATGACAAGCAACGCAAATTTATTTAGAATTTAGCTGTTTCAAGGCTTCATAAAGGAGCCAGTTCTTTAATCTAGACCTAACTAAGAGAAAAAGAATGAGAAACAATGTCAGTAGCAGTAACACACATGGTTTGCTACTTTGTCTTCACAATTTCTTTCAGGTATTTTGCACTGAAGGGACTCTATTATGAACCCTTGAAACATCTGTATGTTAAAAAGCTTTTGCCTAATTAACCATAAAGGAGCTATTTCTTCAGTTTTTAGGCCACTACAACAAAGTAACATATAAAAAGAGTGAAAAACAGCATAAAGATAAACACATATTTTGCTGCTATTGTTTTTTTTATACTTTCTTTAATATATTTTGGTGTGGTGCGACTCTAATTATGAAGCATTGACATAACTGTTGTGTTAAGACATTTTTGGCTATGTAAAGCACAAGCAGCCAAAATAAATTTAGCATTGAGCTGTTTCAAGGCTTCTTAAAAGAGCCTTTTCTTCGATCTAGAGAATAGTAAAAGAAAATGAGCGAGAAAAAACAATAGCAATAACATATATGCTTTGCTGCTATTGTTTTTCACTTCTTTTTCCATATATTTTGCTATGAAGGGACTTCTATTATGAATCCTTGAAACAGCTGTATGTTAAAAAGTTTTGGTTGACAAAAGCTGCCGCAATTAATTTTGCATTCAGCTCTGCCACTGCTTAAAACAGCTCTCTTTTATAACCAGAAACAAGTCAATATTATTATTATTAAAAAATATATAATAATAATTATCATTATATATATATACATGTTTTACCCTCGTTATGTTCTTACAATGCAACATAATTTTCTTTTTACTTATGTACTCAGTCGTGGAAAAAAAAAGCAAGCACCCCTACTAACTCGGCAACAAATTATTGTGGAAGAAAGTCACTGGTACCAAACGATTGAAAATAAAGTCTACATTTAAATGATGTATATAAAATTTGCTTAGGAAGCCATCTACATATCAAAATAAACCCAAACAGTGTTTTTTAAAAAAAGCAATACCCAAGTTTGACACCATAGATTCTACACCCTTATATTAGCCTAAATCCAAATTTTTATGAAATTCGTACGATTAGTTTCCGAGAAATTAATTATTTTAAAATGAGCCTATTTTAGGGGCTGTATCCAAATTGAAGTTTGGTACTCGATTGTTGAAATGCTACAGAATGACTATCTCACTTCTGTTAATGCATTATTTCTTGCCAATATGACCATTTCACGCGCTTAATATGTTTCGACTATTGCCATCACAAATGTTTTTTTTTTTTTTTTTTTTTTCAAATTATGCTTTTCTGGACACCATAGACCTTAAAGACCTTAACCCAAAGTCCTTTCTGGACACCTTAAACCGTCATTCTGACGTTTTTTGCTCATAATTTACTTGTAAAAAAAAAATTGAAATTCAGAATTTACATAAAGCAGGACAGAATAAACATAAGTCTTTCAAAAAAAAATTGTAGGTTGCAATTCATATTTTTTTCGAATATGAATTTCATAATTCATAATTCATATTATAATTTTTTTTTTTATTACAAATTCAATGTGTTTACGTTTGGGTTTTTTAGTATTATAATGTTGCAAAAAAATTACCACATTAGAATTATAATTTCAGGAGATATTAATAAAAATATAAAAATGCAATTTAACATTAGAAGATTTAAATGTTGAATGTGTATAATTCAAAAACGTACCATCCAAATGACTTTAAATTTCATTTCTAGGCATAGTTTGAACCGAAGATCTAAAATTTATTGTCAGAATTGGGTGTTGCCATAGAAAAATAAAAGTTTGGTCTGGTTTTGATTTGCAGATGGCCCTTTAAGCAAATTTTATATACATCATTTAAAAGTAGATTTTATTTCTAATCGTTTGGTACCTGTAATTTTTTTCTATCTAATTACTTGCAGAGTTAGCAGGGAGTGTTTACTTTTTTTCACGACTGCGTTACAACTAAAAAACAATAAAAAAAAAAAACTATTTTAGAAACATTTTTCAATTGTATCACTTTTTAAAGCAACAACAATTAAAAAAAATCTCAAAACCAGGCGAATATATCTTTTTGCGGTGGGTGACTACGTTAATTTTAGATTATTATTATTATTTTTTTTTTTATGAAAATTTATTTGAATTGCGTCGTTTAAAAAAAAAATATTTTCTTATTCTTTGTTGAGAATAATTATTTTTCCCTTTTTTTTTTTACCCCGTTACTCCTCAAAATAAAACAGAAATTCCCTGTATCTACCGATCTTAGCTGAGTTTCCATTGTAAAGTTATTACTGAAAGAAAAGAAGAGTAAAGTTTTATTCTGAAAATAATATTTTTGCAATCGAATCGAAGAAACTTTCTTGCGATTCTTCGAGCAATCATTTTCAAGGTGAACCTTGCGATTGCTGAAATTCTGTTGTCCCTACCTGTGAAACAACAGCTACATCAAAAAATAAAAAAAAACATTTCTCCAATGAAACGCTTTGATATGTGTGACGTAAAATATGCATAGATCTGGTTTAATCAGGTTTTTTAGAGCAAAAATCGCCATATTGGATTTCCACATCTGTAACAGGCGTGCCAGAGGGGCAAGTTAATTTATTTTTAGATTATCCTCTTCGGACCTGGATTATCCTATAGGATACACAGCTTTACAAATTTTTTCCCGTATATAAATAATGATTAAAAAATGAAAATTTTGGGAAAGGAATCTTAAAAGATAACCGAACTAAAGCAAAAGATCAATTTGTTTCACATAGTGCTGTTTTCGGCCATAAAATGGGATTTGGAAATGACTTGCAGCAAAAATGAAGGAAATACACAAAAACGAAAAGTAAGTAATTCTTTTATACGTTAAAAAATCATATGGAGAGTCCATTAAAAATAAAAAAAATTTAAATACATAATTATTTAATATTTTTAATTATTTTTTCCATGCAAAACAAAAGAAAATATCCTAACAAATTGTCTAAAAATGTACATATTGAGTCCCATATGTCATATATGATATATCAAATTTTATGTAAAAAAAAAATGTAATTTTTTTTAGCTTTTCAATCTTTCTTAGTTATCACTTTGCAAACATAAATTCATAACTGAAGTACAAAAATATATGAAAATAAACCCTGGGGTCTGAAGAGATTAAATTAAAAAAATATTTTGTCTTGCGACATTATTCTCAGTAATCAATATAGATAATTGATGACTTAAAAAAATTATATATTTTATAAGTCCTGTGTTGTTTAAATAATTGATTAAGCAACTTATTCCATATGAAATCCATATGGCGAAAAATAGTGATCAATGTTAAAAAAGAATTAGGAAGGATGTTTAAGATATTTTAGCAAGTGTAGGGGCATGATATATAATAATTATTATTCAATAATGGTTAATTTTTCTATCTATATTCAATTGCCCTATAATATTTACTTTAAAAAATAAAACTTGTTAAAACAAATTACGAAAATACTTGCTAATTTTGGAATAACACATACGTGTAGTTGCTAAGTGATTTTTATCAGACGTGCAAATACGTAAGCTAAAAAAAAGCATACTAGCTGTTTTATTTCGTTTACGCTGTGCTGTAATATATTTTATTATTATTATTATTATTATTATTATTATTATTATTATTTACTGCTTTAAATAATGAAATATTTTATTTTTAGTACAACATTCGTTTATAGTTTATTATGTTTTTAAATAATTTTAAAGGATATTGGTGGGTAATTGTCTTATGTATTTTTTTTTCTTTTTCTTTTCTTTTTTTGCAAATAATTTGGCCCTTAATATAAATTTTTATATTAAATTGCCTTTAATATAAAAACTATTTCGCAGTATTGAAAAACTTATTAGGAATAAGAGATGCATGAATAATAGCAAGTATTTCCGTAATGTGATTTACCAAGTTTTATTTTTAAAAGTAAATATTATAGGGCAATTGAATATATAGATATTGAAATTGATCATTATTGAATAATAAATAGTATATATCATGCACCTACACTTTCTAAAATCTCTTAAACATCCTTCCTAATTCGTTTTTTAACATTGATCACTATTTTGATAATTGAGAAATTATGTTATTTATTAAATTTTAGCTCAATAAAATGGCTTTAAAATTAGTTTAAAAACATTTAAAAATATGAAGTTTACAATTAAAATGCTTCACTGAATAAGACTGCTTTTGGCCAGAAAAGGCCAAATTTGGCCAAAACGGCAAGTTATTAATCTATGAAGAATGAAGTCTCACAGATCTCTGAACGTGTTGGAAAGTGTTTTTGTTTTGAGTTTTGATATTAAAACCTAATAAGAATTATTTACTTAAAACAACTTATTTCTAATGAAAAAAAAAAAATTCGTCGTTTGATGTATATTTACAGGTGACTTTGTGACTTTTGTTCATTTAAGAGATTATTTATGAATTAAAGTCGAGGGTCGGCTGTATTTAGTAAATTACTTTAACCCTTTATGTACTGAATTATGAATTCATGAAAATTTTATCTTCTAAAGCATTTTTCACGAATTGTTTAAACTACATTAGAAGATTTACATCATCATTTAATAAGACCAGATTAAAAATTATTAAAAATTAAGAAGAAAACTCTTTTTGTCTGACTGAATATTTCATATGAAACCTCATTACAGTAAGTAAATGAACTAAAATCAATCTAATAAAAATTACAGACATAAAGTTAAAAAAATAATTATAATCCTTGATATTTTTAATGTATGTTATTATTTTTTCTAAACAAAGAAAATAAGAATTTAAGATAAAGTAAAGTCTAGCACAGATTAAATCGCAGCAAATTATGTACTAATCTGAAAAGAAAACAAGGAGAATTTTTAATAAATAATTCTAATTGATAAACATTTTATAGACCTTAGGTATTTTTTTATATGCTTAAATATTGCATTTTGGGTTCAGTTCTGATACATGATTTTCGTTTTCTGCTATGTTTTTTAGTGATTTTATGTGATTTGTATAAATAATATTATATTGATAATGCCAAAATTATAGTTATTAACCCTTTATTATTACCCTGAATTATAAATTCATGAAAATTTTATCTTCTAAAGCATTTTTCGTGAATTTTCGAAACTACATTAGAAGATTTCCATAATCATTTAATAAACTTTAGAGGGATTTTAGAAGGATTGAAGGATTTACAAGGATTAATTAAATTTAAATTTATAGGTATTTTGTGCAATATTTATGACCCCACTCAGGTCTTTTATTTTATATATTTATCTTATATTTTGTAGAATTAGGAAATGTACAAATTATAATGTTCTTAGAATAGAAATATAGAAATATTTCCGAATTGAAAAATTCCCCCCCCCCCCCCCCCCCAACGCCAAGACAGCTGAAAAGATGCAAAGGCAAAAGAAATCATCCTTTTAAAAATATTTTTATTTTGTGTAACCAATAATGCTTTTGGAACAAGATAAAGTAATGTATCTATAACTCTTTCTAAACTGTATTACAACTAATCGATATATTAAATGAATCTTATAAGAAGTTATTTTAATGGTATTTATAAGTACCGTCAGTAGATAAATGGTTAATCCGCACTTAAAAATCTTAAGAAGAGAATCCGATATGATGATTTCTATCCTTCACAAAGGTATGAATACTTATACATGATAAACAGCATATAATACCCCCCCCCCCCCCCTTCTCAGCAGAAGGAACTTTTTGAAATGTTCACGGGCGCATTTTTCAACAAGCAGGGGAAAATGTCTTATTTCGGTGAAGAAGGAATTACGTTATAATATTTATTATTTTACCCTATTTTTTCCAAAGGCAAACACAAGTATCTTTTATTTGCTAATAAATAATTGAAATTCCACCTTTTTAATTTTTAATAAATTTTTTCATGAGAATTCTTTTGAATTGTCTCATTTAAAAAAAAATAAATATTATCCTACATTTATTCTTTTTTTTTTTATCCACGCTGTTCTTCAAAATAAAACAGAAATATTTTTTATCTATCAATCTAAAGCTGAGATTCTCATTTTGTTTCATTGCGAAAATTGGTGAAACCGTAGATGCGAACGTTCTTCGCCAAAAAGAAAAAAAAAAACTATTTCACCAATCAGAAGCATTTATTGTATTGTGACGTAATGTAGGTAGATCGTAGGCAGATACATCTTTCGTCTCGTTTTTGTGGATTGAGGCTTTATCAGCGATATTAGTTTGAAACATGTTGTGTCTGTGACGCCAAGTTTTTATTATTATTATTATTATTGTGTTCACTTTTGACAGAGGTATAGGGTGTGAAAGTTCGAAATCGGAATGTAAATATAGGTAAGCTCACATTCTTTTATAATGTTTATATTAATTTTATAATTGTTTTGTTTTGTTTTTTGAAAAAGTTGAATTTTAAATCTTATCTTTTTGTAAAGTCTATTTTTAAATGATATATATAAAATTTGCTTAGGGGGGGGGGGGCATCTACATCTCGTAACAAACCGAAACTTTGTTTTAAAATAGCAAAACTCAATTTTGACATCATAAATAAATTCTATACCCTTCAATTAGCTTAAATACAAATTTTCATACTGTTAGTTACAGAGTAATTAATTATTTTAAAATGAGCATAATTTAGAGACTGTATCCAAATTCAAGTTCTGTACTTGATTGTTGAAATGCTACAGAATGGCTTAGACATTTCTATTAATGTATTATGTCTTGCCAATATGACCTAATGTGTTTGGACTATTGGTAAGGAAAAAATGATTCAATAAAATATACACATTTTTTCAAATTGTGCTTCTCTGCACATCATAGACGGCCCCTCAAACCATCATTTTACGTTTTTTAAGCATAAATTGAAAACTAATTGGAAGAAAAATTGAAATTTTAGATTCGCATAAAGCAGGTCATAATAAATATAAATCCATCAAAAAAATTGTAAGTTGCAATTCATACTTTTCCCCCCAATATTAATTTAATAATTCATATTAAAAAATTGTAAAATTACAAATTCAATGTGTTTATGTTTGGGTGTTTTTGAATTATTTTAGTAACCATTGGTATGTGGTAGGCCACTTACCATTGAAAGGCCTTTCAACTTATAAAAATTACTGTTAATACCATAATCAAAATTTACAATGTGTAATGCTAATCAAAACAAACTATAATAATGAGTCAGACTAATTAATTTATACAAAGTAAATATGAGATTGACGAATTATATATGAAATCCTTAAAATATTGAATAGCAGCATTAGACTTAAATATCCTTTTTAAATTAAGTACTTTTTATGCCAGATAAAAACTTGCTTTTTACAAATTTATTGTACTTATTTTTTTTTTTTTTTTTACAAACCTAACCAATTAAGCTTATAAATACTTATTTAAAGCTTTTTTTTTTGTTGTTGTTTATTTATTATGTAATGCACCTATAGAAACTTTCAATTGTGTTCACTTAGATTTTAATGCTTTTTTACAGCATTAAAATTTTTGAAAATTTATGATTTTAATCAACGATAAAAAAAGACGAACATTTGAGTAAAATCGCGATTTAATCAATGATTTTGATCATTTGATTAAAATCGATGACATCCTTATTAAAATTATTAATATTATTGTTACTTTTTTTTTACAAATTATGATCTAATTTGTTGTTTGTGTTATTGTTTACAGTACTGGCTGCTTTTCCTGTATGAAAGAATATTTCCTTTCTGTTTTTCTTCTTTTTTTGATATAAAAAAATTAAGAAATTGTTAATCTGGTATGAAATAAAAACATAAGTATTTTATTAATTTAACGTTTATTAAATTTAATAATATTTGAACGTGAATTTATATATTTTATATATTTTTTATTATTGGTAATACTTTATTTTTAAAACTCTCCAACAAAGTTGAAAAGTGTTTATGACTTCGGTTTGTCTGGCCGTCTGTACGTCTGTCCGTCTGTCCACGCTGTAACTCTCGTAAATATGCTCGGATCATTCTGAAATTTTTGGATGTTAGTGACATCTACTATAGCAAGTTCCGTATTTCAAATGAAATTTGTAGCATGTTTAGTTCATTTACAGGGACAGTCAAAACTTTCCCGTTACATTACGGCCAATGGGGGAAAAATCGTTTCAAATTATTTTTAATGGTGTTACACTCTTTCAAACATAGTAAAATTGATATCCATTTATGAAGTCCACTAAAATATGCATTATGTTGAATATGCGATGCAAAGAATAGTTATTGTTCATTTACAGGGCCACACAAAAAATTCCGTTCATAATGGTATAGGGGAAATTGTTTGCGGTGTATTTGAAACGATTTCAGATACTATATTGTATCCGAATTACCGTATATTAGTAATGATTGCTAGAAATGCATTTTTAATTATGATATGCGCTTTTTTAGGGTTTCGTTCATCTGACGAAACCCTATTCGTCTCGCTTCTCTGTCTGTCTGCCCGTCTGTCACAGAGCCCGTTCTCAGAAACTATACATGTTGGAGACTTGAAATTTTGCATACTTTTAGCTAAACACCACACATCATACGACAAATCATAAAATTCTGAAAAAGTCGTACATTTAACCCTTTGGGCTCCCACATGTGTATTTTAAACAAATTCTTTCTAAGTGAGCCCCTAATTAGGTTGGAGGCGTGAAGTTTTACATACTTATAGCTGAACACCTCACATCAAACGACAAATCATAAAATTTTGAAAAAGTCGTACATTTAACCCTTTGGGCTCCCATATGTGCATTTTAAACAATTCTTTCTAACTGAGCCCCTTATTAAATTGGAGATTTGAAATTTTGCATACTTATAGCAGAACACCTGAGGCCAGGCGACAAATAATAAAATCTTGAAAAAGTCTTACGTTTAACTCTTTGAGCTACCACATATGTATTTTAAGCAATTCTTTCTAAGAGAGCCCCTAATTAAGTTGGAGACATGAATTTTTGCATACCTATAGCTGAATACCTCAGACCACACGCAAATCATAAAATTTTCAAAAAGTCTTATAATTATTTACTTCTCTGGAGTCTAACTTGTGTATTTTAAGCAATTTTTATAACCTCTGCCCTTTTCACCCGGAGAGCACTTTTCCAACTTTTGCCGACATCCCTTTGACTATTCTTTCATATTATGCACCATAGACTTACATATTTTAGTTCCACTTTTTACCGCCAGGGGCGCCTACTTATCTTGGGTGCTATCGGCCCAATCCCCTCGACTAATATATCTACGGATAGTATGTAAAACGGAGCTTCGCTCGGATTGAGGTTTGTTTAGAATAGAGTGCGCCCCTGGTTGCGAAATGTGGAACTAACACATTTTTCAACAGGATCACTGTAAACAGAAATGTCTGAAATTCAGACACTTAAGTGTCTGAAACGTAGTGTTCAATTTTCAGACGTTTTAAAATGTCTGAAAATTTTCAGACACTTCTTGCGTCTGAATTTCAGACACTTAAGTGTCTGAAACTGGAGTGTTCGATTTTCAGACGTTTTAAAACGTCTGAAAATTTTTAGACACTTCTTGCGTCTGAATTTCAGACATTTCAAAAGTCTTAATTGCGGCCATCTTTGAGCCGTTTTTTTTTCGCCAATATGAAGCCATCTTTGACCACTTTTCTTTCTAAGCCATATACGCAGCCATATTTGACCACATTGAATCATTTTTTATAAATGAAAATAATTTGTTAACATAAAGCAGAGCTGATTGCAGCGTGGTAAAACTGAGATGCTTCTCTGCCCCCTGATTTTAGAGTACCCCAAATGATGTACGAAATTTTCATAAAGCTGATATTTTATATCAGTATATATATATATATATATATATATATATATATATATATATATATATATACATATATATAACCAATAATTAAACATAACCTACCACCATCAAAAACCGTAATATTATGAATTAAAGCTGTAATTATATTAAAAAAAAAAAGATTAAATTAATTATAAGAATTATGATGGAAGAAAAATAAGAAAGTGGACACCGACAAATAATGGAAATGCTTATATATTGAATTACGTTTTCAAGGGCACAGAATTCAATGATATAAGCAAAATGGTTGTTTTCTGTGGGAAAAATAAGCTAAAGCTAAAAGTTATCTTCCCCTGTGCCCAAACAACCACTAAAATCAAGTGAATTGATTAAAAATGAAAACAGAATAGAAACAAATAATATGAAATGGAAAAAACAATAAAACCTATTTAAATATTTATAGGATATAAAATGAAATAATAAACACCATACCGATTAATATTTTAGAATAAATCCACGCGCACATGGTACCCATATCGTAAAGATTAAGGTTAATAAAACAGTTAAGAAATCACAGTAATTGATACCATAGGATGCAGTTAATACATATTGAAATAAATGTTAAATAACTTTTAATATAATATAAAATAATATAAATAGAAAGTAATTACATAATTAAAAAGCACTATTAAATTAATTAAAAAATGTTAAACAATATCGTCAAAATTTAGCTAAAAATTCCCCCTGGTGTAGTAAATTATAACTGAAATGTAGCTGGAATAAGTAAATCTAGAACTTATCGAAAAAAAAACACAAATTGTGGTGCTGCCATCTAGTATTACTTTTATGATTTAATTGTCAAAAGACTTGCTTCAGTTGTAAGCAATTGAATTTAACAATTGTTTTATTAACAGCAAAACCAAACGTATCCTTATATATAGATAATTATAAACTGAATATAAACCACACAATGTATTTTAAAAAAAGTATTGTTAATAAAATTTAAAAAGCATACAAAATATTCTATTAGCAAACTTATTTAAACTACACTAAGAATTTAAATAATTCTAGAACATCGATAATATATAGCATATAGCTATAAAACAAAATAAATTCATTAATAATTAATATAAATAATTATTAAAAATATAAAAAATATATCTATATATTCACCTAAATATGTATTTATGTGATTTCATATATGCCCTACGGCATCAAAAATGTTTATTTCTTTTAGTGAGAACTTATTAATTCTAGTTCAAGGACCTAGTATTCATTCGCCCCCCCCCCCCCGCCCCCAACCACCACCACCTTCATATACTGTTGCAAAAAAATTAAGACTACTCGATGCCATCAAATACATATTTGGATAAATATATACTTTTCCTTAACCTAATCATGTTCTAAAAGAACAAAATATTTATTAAAATAAATATAAGGTCAAAACAAATTCAAAATATCAGCTTTATGGAAATTTCATACCAGATTTGCGGGCCCGTAAAGCTAAAGTCTCATAGAAACAGCCCAGTTTGTCCATGCTGCAATCAGCTCTGCTTTATGGTAATAAATTATTCCCATTTATAAAAAATGATTCAGTCCTTCAGAAAGAATTCCATTCCTGCTTTGTTGTACAATTTTTTTCTTTTTAAATTAGATATTTCCAGTCAATTAGTTTAAGAATTTTTTGCGTTTTTATTTCTGTGTTAAATAAAATCTAATACTAGATTTCATAAAAATTATCAGTATATAAGATCCCAACATAAAAAAAAAAAAAAAAAGACTACGAAACTCTTACTTTTTTTTTTTTTTTTACCTCCCTTCATTTTTATTATTATACTATTTATCATTACTAGGGTGTAAAAAAATCATAATTTAAAAAAAAAAATAAAGAAAATCTGATTTTTTTTTATTCAAATCGGATTTTTTTTATTTAAATCGGATTTTTTTCCCCCTGTGTTAAAATATTAAACATCTATCAAGAATTAAGCATTTCAAAAATGAATAACCCTCCAATTACTAACATAATCTATGTGTTTTGTTTTAATTAATAAAATTTTAACTATGTAATTATAGAAATTACAAAAAACTGCAAATTAAAAATTTCTTTAGTAACATACAAAATTATGTGCATTAATATTTTGTAATAATTATGTAAACCAATATTAAATACTGTTTATATTTTAAAGTTATTGATAAATTGCATTTATTTTCAAATTGATGATACAGATTAAATTTTGTAATTATTAAACAATTAACTGTTTAATTAAGAACACAATCTACATTTTTGAAAAAGTGGTTGAAAAAAGGTGATAAATAATAGTTTGATAAATTCATAAAGCAGCCAGTAATTTTACACAGGTTCTAAAGCGTAAGTATATCAAATTGATCAAAAATTGTAGCAATGTATACAGCAAACTCACACATAATTTATAAATAGATTACAAAAATTTTATTTTTGAAATTTAAATCAGATTTTTTTCCCCACAACATTAAAATATTTGAATAGCTACTAAATATTATAATGTTTTGAAGTTATTTAACATTTAGTTAGATTTTTTAAAATGTGTAATACTTCTTTTTACACCAGTTTAATGTTGTTATAATTAACAATAACAAATATTACATTTTTTACAAGTGATTTAGTGATAATTTCCATTACTGATTATAATGCTTTTTCACACTATTTTACAAAATCAGAAAATATGTGATTTTATCATCTGATTTAAATCAATTGATTAAAATCATTGACACTCTATTGCTATGTTTATTGTATATAAAAGAATGAATAACTTGATTACTAAAAAGAAAAGATGACATTGTAAGTTATACTAGATTTAAATATCATTTTAAAATAAAACGCTTTTTATGTTTGTTAGATAAAAAAACATGCTTTTTACAAACTTACTGTACTTAAATTTTCCCCAATACTCAGGAATTACGCTTCGAAACAATTATTTAAAGCTTTGTTTTGTATATTCATAAGTCACAATACCTGTAGAAACTTTCCAAATTATGTTCATCTTAGATTGGAATGCTTTTTATGTCATTTTAAACATTAAAAAAATTTTGGATTTTAATCAATGATTTTAAAAAAAAATCACTTGATTAAAATCATGATTTAAATCGCTGATTTAAATCAACTGATTTAAATCAGCTTTTTTTTTTTTCCAATGGCTACACCCGATTTTGAAACTATATTTTAAATCTTTGGTTGAAACTATGCCCAGAAAAGAAATTTCTAGTAATTTGAATGATAAGTTTTTGAATTATAAACATTCAAAATTTAGAGCTTCTAATCTTAAATTATATTTTCGTATTTTCTCCTGAAATTATAATCCTAATATGATAATTTTGTATGTGGTTATAATACTAAAAAACCCAAACGTAAATACAGTGAATTTGTAAAATTGCATACCAAATTCGGGGCCACAAAAATTGATGTGAAGGTGAGGGGGCCGAGCCGTGGATCAGTTTCCATGCTTTAATCAGGTCCTGCTTAGAAGAAACACTACCCCGCTATATATTTTTATAAATAGAGCTGTCCACTATTTGGGAGTGACCAGTTATGGAAGTTTTACTGTATGCTTCAGTAATAACGGACATTCTCGAATAGCAGATACCTATTTAGTGATCATTTTTTTCAACCCACAACATTTGGATTGAAAAGCAGATTAATAATATAAACATTGAAGCAGATTTTATGTAATTTGTACTCGATATACTGTGTATTTGTATACTCTGGACTTTTTTTACATATGAAAATAAAACCTCTAAATAGCGGGCAAATTCTGCGGTCCTAGGGTGTCTGCTATTGAGAGGTTTTATTAAATATATACAGTTATAAATATATTCTAAAAAAAGATTTTTTTTTTTTTTTTTTTTTTTTTTTTTTTTTTTTTTTACAGTTTAGGAAATGTGATTCTAATAAATTCCAGTACCAGCGGCTTAGATTCATTAACCCCCCCCCCCTTCCCCCTACTACATATGCAGTCACAAAAAATTAAACACATTGGTGACTTAATATATATATGAACATGTAAATATATGTTTGGATAAATATATCCTTTGTCATTAACTTCATCCTACTCTAAAAGTATGCAATATGATGTATAATTAGTACAATAAATTGTTTTGTGCAAATGGATGCTTTCTCCGATGATAGTAAAAAATAATCCTGTAAAAAATCAGAAAATTTTGACGTTGAAAGTTGTCAGAAAATTTCTGTGTCTTAAAATTTAAATATGTTATACAGATGAAACACAGGAAATACATATAAATGTAGTTATTTTACTTTTAACAAGTTTTCATAGTCTAAAAAAAGTTCTTTCATCGTGCAATTAAATACTTTAGAAATTTCGAACTTTTTAATAAAGCGTTACAAAGGAACAATTTAAAATGTATTTATAAAACATTAAAAATTTCACGATAACTTCAATTCTGATGCTTTTATAATTTTTTTTTCAAGTTTTATGTCCACCACCTGAAGCAAAAATGTTCATAGCATTTCCTATACATACATTTAATTTTGTTACATGAAAACACTAATTTCGAAAATGTAAAATAATTAAATGATCTGTCATTAAAAATAAAAATTCATATGCGGAATCATGTCAATAATATCTGTAACTGTGGATATTACAACGAAATGATTTATTAATAACAATATCATTTAATAACTTAATCTTTTTAATTATATTTTGCCTTGTGGGCAATTTCTTTTACATACAGCATATGGTAATCACCAGAACTACTAAGCTATGTTTAAAAAGTTAAACATATACATATTTTAGATAACATGCAAGATAAATAACTTTTAATTTCAAAACTTATTTTGCCTTAAAAATACATCTCTAATTGTTATTTTGTATCTTTTATAAAAATGCACAAACGTTGAAAAATAATCCCCAGCAATTTTATGTGAAAAATGCAAATACATTTTTCAATATCTGAATTTGTACGAAACTTAAATATAATTTTAAACAATTAAACAAAGTAAATAATGATTTATTTCCTTACTTATTTTATTGTAAATCATTATATAGCTATTATAGAAAATTTTTTTAATAAAATTAACTATTAAAAAATGGCATTGTATTAAATGGCTAATATTTACTGACATTTTTACAGTCAGATTAATAACTGTATTCACAAGAAAAATATATAGTGCTGCAACTGCTTTTTTTTGGGGGGGGGACAAAAATACAATACTTAAAATGTTGACAAATTTGGGTGTCAATGTACACAAGCAATAACTTTTAATGTTTATATATTTAAGCAATGATGAGATTATTTTACATGAAAAACATTTATTTATAGCAATAACTTTTAATGCTTATATATTTAAGCAATGATGAGATTATTTTACATGAAAAACATTTATTTATAAATCGGAAACTTTCAGAATTATCAAGCAAGTTAGTATAATTAATCCTGAAAATGAAATAAATTTAGTCGAAAATCATAAAAAACACTGTAATACTGAAAAATATTTATTCTACACAGAAAGATACAAATATGATAAACACATATATTCTTTAAAAAGTGATTTAAATAATTAATATTACATAATTAATATTATTCAATTAAAATTTCTATTTCCAAATAAAAATTATGTTTTTATAAATAATCACATTCTTATCTTTTTAGTGTTTTTTTAAATGAAATAAAGTAAATCCATTAAATATAAACGGTAATACGAAAATAAAGGCACTTTCTTCTTATATAAATTCATTAAATATAAACGGTAATACGAAAATAAAGGCACTTTCTTCTTATATATTTCACTAAATGTTCAGATGAATGCTGATATGAAAAACAAATATCGGAGAATTTTTTTTTTTCATTATTCAACATATTATTTTCATAATAATATAATTTGAATGTAGTGCACAATATCATTCAGTTAACTTTTCCGAATCACATTTCACAATTCTCCAATCTCTGGAGAACAATTATTGAAATTCCAAAAATGCACTTAATAAGCTGTGATGTAGCTGCATATACATCTATGTAAATGGCACAATCACTATACTCAACATATTATTTTTATAATAATCGCATATATTATTCCATAAATGAATTATTCCAAAAAACTGTTCGAGCTATGCAGATGACACAGTCACTATATATAAATACGGAATGTTAGACATAAAAAAAATTGCGGGAAACTTTGTTAAACAGGGAACTACCTCATTGAAAGAACCGTTTTAACGCGCCAATTGCCAACTGACGCCTTAGAACAAAGAGAAATAGGCGAAGTCAGCATTTTAATTACCACTGCAGTCGCTGACCTCCAGCGTACAGTTTACAAACCGATTTAAAGGGCTTGATGAGCTCATTTAAACTTTTTTATCAGCGAGAAAGAAATCCTTGAATAAGAATAAATAAGAAAAGTTTTATTTTCTTTATTAGGTATATTTCTTAATGTGTTACATTTATTTGAGTATAGTTTTTGCAGGTTTTTTTTTAGACATATTGAAAACATACTTTAAATAAAGATTTTGTTGTAAAACTAGCAAATAACATGTCAAATTTTCATGAAGAGGGCGGCGGTCATGAAGAGAGCGATTGTCCATCCCTGAAATTTAATTAATTATATTTTCTTTACGTTTAATTATTTAAAAAATACCCTTTTCTCTTCCAAATAGAAATATATTAATTAAACGCTAAGAGAAAATGTTGCTAAGAATTTTTCTTCAGAGGAGCCCCCCCCCCCCCTAAACTTCTCGTAGAAGACAATTTTAATTCTGTTCTTCTGTTACTGTTCATATATATCAAATTTATCTTAAATGAGGAGAGGCAGTTCAGAAGAGAAAAGTCCCATCGACAAAAAAAAAAAAAAAAAAAAAAAGACAGAGAGAGAAGAGAGAAAGAGAAATCAGTTCTCCATTGTAAAAAATGTCGTTAGAAACTTATTTTTAAACGATTAATATTTCTTATTTTTTAAATTTCTTTAAAATTGTCTTACAAGAGGAGTTCTGGTATAAATTCTTAGTTCAGCCTACTTCATGTTTATATTCATCATTTTACAAAAGCGGATCCCAGGCATATACAATGAAATCTCTCTGTGCGGCCACATCCATTAAGCGACCACCTCTCTGAACGACCATTTTTTCATGGAACGAAATTTATTCCCATAAGCTCAATACTAATTTTACCTCCATTCATAGACCATCCCAGTTGAACTCCCTCCATGAGCAACCAATTTCTTTGAAGAAAATGAAACAAATCCCGTTTTTTTCCTGGTCTCTCGAAGAAGATTTTATTAGAAAAATAATTCCGGAGTGCGCATTATTCATCAAACTTCTAAACTAAGTTTAGATTTTTTTTATTTTTTGTTCCGGTAACTTTTAAATATTTAAACCCCTTTGTGCCTTTTTAGGCAATGAATTGAACTCTGATGACAAATTAAGAATGACGGTCGATAAACTCCCCTGCCCTATTTTGTCGGGAAACTCTCAAACAAATACATAAATTAATGAAATCGTCATTATTTGTTCCCGTCCAAAAAAAAAAAAAAAAAAAAAAAAAAAAGCATTTATCGACTGAACTTCGAAAAGACTTGGAAATAAAAGCTATAAAATATAAAACCGTAAAAAAAAAGCAAATGTCAATGTATTCATTTTTTAAACTCTGCAGTTACTAAGTTAATTTTTTTTACTAATGTGAAAAATAAATTTTAGTAACATTGTTACCTTTTTTCAAAAATTAAAATCTAGATTTAAAGGAGGTTTAGGGAGGTTTTACTGTATGTTCTAAAATCTTGCTCCTCAGTACATTTCTTTCTCCCGCTACTCATAACTCTTAGTATTTAGGTGAGCGATTCTTCCTGTATACGATTATGATAACAAATAATTTTTGAAAAACTTTATATTTTGTGAAAAGCAATTATTTAATTATTTATTGCGCCAAAATAACTTAGCTCCAAACCTTAGTAAGCGAACTTTTCTAATTTTCTCAGATGTCCCATGATTTCTTCATTTATAAATAAATACTAAATTAAATGGATGAAAGAGTATTTTAAATATCTTTCATCCATTCGGATATATTTTCTGACAGCGCTGATATACATATTGCAATACAATTGTACGTGCAGGCATCACTCATATGATACAATTGTATCACATTCAGACACTTAAGTGTCTGAATTTTTACATGTCTTAATTTCAGACATGTCACCATCATTCAGACATTTTTCTCCGTTCATTTATAACATGATCATACTAAGACACTTATGTGTCTTAAATTTGGACATCTATGATGTCTGAAATTTCACATTTAGACACTTAAATGTCTGAATTACTTTTTCAGTCACATATGTGTCTGAATTTAAGACGCCTTCATTTGCAGTGATAAAGTGTTTTGAAAGGAATATTAAACGAAACCCTCTGTGCGATCTGTGATCACACTTACCTACTTGTTCACTATATTTATGCATACTATATGTGCGTATAAATGCTATAGTTCATATACAGAGCTACTATGAATTTTCAAGCAGTGAAAATTCATAGCAAAAAAATGAATTTTCACTGCTTGAAAATTCATTTTTTTTTCTTACTTTTTTTAAAAATTTAAATAGCCTTTTTTTTTTTTTTTTTTCTTTTGGCTGCAAGGTTTTGAGTCTTTTATATCTAACTGTAAATTATTCATCAAGCTTTATTTTGACAGGCGTATCTGTCAATACTAAATATTTTACTTTACGCTTTCCACCCTTTGTGGGTTGAAGCTATTTTCTTGGCATAAGGTCTAATATCCTCGGGCGACTTGTTAACTGGGTATGACGGCCCTGTATTTTCATCTACAGATTTTTTAGGAGTTATTTGTGATTCTTATTTAACTCTCAGGTTTTTTGGAGATGATCACAAGAAGATGTTGAGGGTAAAAAAAATAGGTATCGTCAAAACTATTAAGATCAAAGTATAAATTCAAGCCTTTTTAAATTCAGATAAAACATTTGTTTGAGTAAATGATTTTGGAAAAACTTTACCAATTAATTCTCCTTACCAATTTCAATAACTCTTGCTGTAAAAGAATAATGAACATTACAGTTCTATATTAGTTTTCAACTTAAAAAGAACTACAATTTTCAAATCTACAAGTATATCATATCTCCCTATCATGCCTGGGTTTTCAAATGTAAATCTACTTCCTAGTAAAACTAACCCTAACAGTGTGATTTATATATCATAAAAGTTCCAAGATATTATCTTCACAATTAATAAGAGTTATGAAAGAAAATCATTACTTGAAAAAAAATTACATTGACACACCAAAAATCTTTAAAATTAAAATAAAAGAAGAGTCCGCTCTTCACTGCTAAGTCCAACTAATGATGTGGCTTCTGTAAATAAAAGAAGCCTTTACATGTGTTTGAATGGCTGTTAATGCCATCTGGTGCGAAAAATTGTCAACGTATCAATCCTCCTTATATGTATCAAACATCTCCTGCCTCCACGGTTTCATCTTTGCATAAGAGCATAAGCCCTAACAATCTTTTTAAAATGCAAAATTTGGGCATACCGTACGTAGCAAATCCAGAATAAAGAAGCCAAAAATAACAATAGATAAATAAATAAATAAAATAGATTAAAGAAAGAATTTATGAATTGAAGATCCAACGAAGCCAACAATGACACAGCAAGTTTAAAAAGTGCTAAGAAATGATTCGCACTTGTTGCCAGAAATTTTATAAGTATAATATTACTAATACAACCATGGAGTTAATAAAAACAGTGTAATAATGTTTAAATAGATTAAATACAGTATGTCCACTATTATTAGATCAGATAAAAGTGCTGTCCTCTATTATTAGATAATACATTTAAAGATAATTTCCATTGCTTTTATGGGAAAGAGAAAAATAAATAAATAAACATTAACAATAGTAACTGTGTATTAACCTTTAAAACAGTAACTTTATTAATTTGATATAAATGATGATTTTTAAAGAAAATAAATAAATGTATTATATTGATAAGTTATTAAATAATCATTCAATTTAAACACATGTATAAATAGCTGTACTATATTATAGCAGAACAGTAAATTTAAATATAATATTTAATTATATTTTCCACAACAGAGCATAGTCATTTAAAATAAATAAATAAAATAAAGTAAATGAAGTTGGTGTATAAAACTAAATTAACAGTTTAAAATGTTAAATATGAATAAATAACATTAAATTTTGAATATGAATAAATAACAATTAAATTGTCTTTAAACTTGCATAAAATTTAAAATACTTAATTTAATTTATATATATATATATATATATATATATATATATATTTATTTTGCTGTTAAATTTGGCTTTCATTCACATTTTGTTACAATCATTTGATAAAAAAATATTTAATTTTCCATTCTTTACATCAAAATACTCTCAGTTCTTTCTATACATTAGAATATGGGTCTTCAAATTTTTTGGGGGGGGGGACAAAAATACAATACTTAAAATGTTGACAAATTTGGGTGTCAATGTACACAAGCAATAACTTTTAATGTTTATATATTTAAGCAATGATGAGATTATTTTACATGAAAAACATTTATTTATAGCAATAACTTTTAATGCTTATATATTTAAGCAATGATGAGATTATTTTACATGAAAAACATTTATTTATAAATCGGAAACTTTCAGAATTATCAAGCAAGTTAGTATAATTAATCCTGAAAATGAAATAAATTTAGTCGAAAATCATAAAAAACACTGTAATACTGAAAAATATTTATTCTACACAGAAAGATACAAATATGATAAACACATATATTCTTTAAAAAGTGATTTAAATAATTAATATTACATAATTAATATTATTCAATTAAAATTTCTATTTCCAAATAAAAATTATGTTTTTATAAATAATCACATTCTTATCTTTTTAGTGTTTTTTTAAATGAAATAAAGTAAATCCATTAAATATAAACGGTAATACGAAAATAAAGGCACTTTCTTCTTATATAAATTCATTAAATATAAACGGTAATACGAAAATAAAGGCACTTTCTTCTTATATATTTCACTAAATGTTCAGATGAATGCTGATATGAAAAACAAATATCGGAGAATTTTTTTTTTTCATTATTCAACATATTATTTTCATAATAATATAATTTGAATGTAGTGCACAATATCATTCAGTTAACTTTTCCGAATCACATTTCACAATTCTCCAATCTCTGGAGAACAATTATTGAAATTCCAAAAATGCACTTAATAAGCTGTGATGTAGCTGCATATACATCTATGTAAATGGCACAATCACTATACTCAACATATTATTTTTATAATAATCGCATATATTATTCCATAAATGAATTATTCCAAAAAACTGTTCGAGCTATGCAGATGACACAGTCACTATATATAAATACGGAATGTTAGACATAAAAAAAATTGCGGGAAACTTTGTTAAACAGGGAACTACCTCATTGAAAGAACCGTTTTAACGCGCCAATTGCCAACTGACGCCTTAGAACAAAGAGAAATAGGCGAAGTCAGCATTTTAATTACCACTGCAGTCGCTGACCTCCAGCGTACAGTTTACAAACCGATTTAAAGGGCTTGATGAGCTCATTTAAACTTTTTTATCAGCGAGAAAGAAATCCTTGAATAAGAATAAATAAGAAAAGTTTTATTTTCTTTATTAGGTATATTTCTTAATGTGTTACATTTATTTGAGTATAGTTTTTGCAGGTTTTTTTTTAGACATATTGAAAACATACTTTAAATAAAGATTTTGTTGTAAAACTAGCAAATAACATGTCAAATTTTCATGAAGAGGGCGGCGGTCATGAAGAGAGCGATTGTCCATCCCTGAAATTTAATTAATTATATTTTCTTTACGTTTAATTATTTAAAAAATACCCTTTTCTCTTCCAAATAGAAATATATTAATTAAACGCTAAGAGAAAATGTTGCTAAGAATTTTTCTTCAGAGGAGCCCCCCCCCCCCCCCCTAAACTTCTCGTAGAAGACAATTTTAATTCTGTTCTTCTGTTACTGTTCATATATATCAAATTTATCTTAAATGAGGAGAGGCAGTTCAGAAGAGAAAAGTCCCATCGACAAAAAAAAAAAAAAAAAAAAAAAGACAGAGAGAGAAGAGAGAAAGAGAAATCAGTTCTCCATTGTAAAAAATGTCGTTAGAAACTTATTTTTAAACGATTAATATTTCTTATTTTTTAAATTTCTTTAAAATTGTCTTACAAGAGGAGTTCTGGTATAAATTCTTAGTTCAGCCTACTTCATGTTTATATTCATCATTTTACAAAAGCGGATCCCAGGCATATACAATGAAATCTCTCTGTGCGGCCACATCCATTAAGCGACCACCTCTCTGAACGACCATTTTTTCATGGAACGAAATTTATTCCCATAAGCTCAATACTAATTTTACCTCCATTCATAGACCATCCCAGTTGAACTCCCTCCATGAGCAACCAATTTCTTTGAAGAAAATGAAACAAATCCCGTTTTTTTCCTGGTCTCTCGAAGAAGATTTTATTAGAAAAATAATTCCGGAGTGCGCATTATTCATCAAACTTCTAAACTAAGTTTAGATTTTTTTTATTTTTTGTTCCGGTAACTTTTAAATATTTAAACCCCTTTGTGCCTTTTTAGGCAATGAATTGAACTCTGATGACAAATTAAGAATGACGGTCGATAAACTCCCCTGCCCTATTTTGTCGGGAAACTCTCAAACAAATACATAAATTAATGAAATCGTCATTATTTGTTCCCGTCCAAAAAAAAAAAAAAAAAAAAAAAAAAAAGCATTTATCGACTGAACTTCGAAAAGACTTGGAAATAAAAGCTATAAAATATAAAACCGTAAAAAAAAAGCAAATGTCAATGTATTCATTTTTTAAACTCTGCAGTTACTAAGTTAATTTTTTTTACTAATGTGAAAAATAAATTTTAGTAACATTGTTACCTTTTTTCAAAAATTAAAATCTAGATTTAAAGGAGGTTTAGGGAGGTTTTACTGTATGTTCTAAAATCTTGCTCCTCAGTACATTTCTTTCTCCCGCTACTCATAACTCTTAGTATTTAGGTGAGCGATTCTTCCTGTATACGATTATGATAACAAATAATTTTTGAAAAACTTTATATTTTGTGAAAAGCAATTATTTAATTATTTATTGCGCCAAAATAACTTAGCTCCAAACCTTAGTAAGCGAACTTTTCTAATTTTCTCAGATGTCCCATGATTTCTTCATTTATAAATAAATACTAAATTAAATGGATGAAAGAGTATTTTAAATATCTTTCATCCATTCGGATATATTTTCTGACAGCGCTGATATACATATTGCAATACAATTGTACGTGCAGGCATCACTCATATGATACAATTGTATCACATTCAGACACTTAAGTGTCTGAATTTTTACATGTCTTAATTTCAGACATGTCACCATCATTCAGACATTTTTCTCCGTTCATTTATAACATGATCATACTAAGACACTTATGTGTCTTAAATTTGGACATCTATGATGTCTGAAATTTCACATTTAGACACTTAAATGTCTGAATTACTTTTTCAGTCACATATGTGTCTGAATTTAAGACGCCTTCATTTGCAGTGATAAAGTGTTTTGAAAGGAATATTAAACGAAACCCTCTGTGCGATCTGTGATCACACTTACCTACTTGTTCACTATATTTATGCATACTATATGTGCGTATAAATGCTATAGTTCATATACAGAGCTACTATGAATTTTCAAGCAGTGAAAATTCATAGCAAAAAAATGAATTTTCACTGCTTGAAAATTCATTTTTTTTTCTTACTTTTTTTAAAAATTTAAATAGCCTTTTTTTTTTTTTTTTTTCTTTTGGCTGCAAGGTTTTGAGTCTTTTATATCTAACTGTAAATTATTCATCAAGCTTTATTTTGACAGGCGTATCTGTCAATACTAAATATTTTACTTTACGCTTTCCACCCTTTGTGGGTTGAAGCTATTTTCTTGGCATAAGGTCTAATATCCTCGGGCGACTTGTTAACTGGGTATGACGGCCCTGTATTTTCATCTACAGATTTTTTAGGAGTTATTTGTGATTCTTATTTAACTCTCAGGTTTTTTGGAGATGATCACAAGAAGATGTTGAGGGTAAAAAAAATAGGTATCGTCAAAACTATTAAGATCAAAGTATAAATTCAAGCCTTTTTAAATTCAGATAAAACATTTGTTTGAGTAAATGATTTTGGAAAAACTTTACCAATTAATTCTCCTTACCAATTTCAATAACTCTTGCTGTAAAAGAATAATGAACATTACAGTTCTATATTAGTTTTCAACTTAAAAAGAACTACAATTTTCAAATCTACAAGTATATCATATCTCCCTATCATGCCTGGGTTTTCAAATGTAAATCTACTTCCTAGTAAAACTAACCCTAACAGTGTGATTTATATATCATAAAAGTTCCAAGATATTATCTTCACAATTAATAAGAGTTATGAAAGAAAATCATTACTTGAAAAAAAATTACATTGACACACCAAAAATCTTTAAAATTAAAATAAAAGAAGAGTCCGCTCTTCACTGCTAAGTCCAACTAATGATGTGGCTTCTGTAAATAAAAGAAGCCTTTACATGTGTTTGAATGGCTGTTAATGCCATCTGGTGCGAAAAATTGTCAACGTATCAATCCTCCTTATATGTATCAAACATCTCCTGCCTCCACGGTTTCATCTTTGCATAAGAGCATAAGCCCTAACAATCTTTTTAAAATGCAAAATTTGGGCATACCGTACGTAGCAAATCCAGAATAAAGAAGCCAAAAATAACAATAGATAAATAAATAAATAAAATAGATTAAAGAAAGAATTTATGAATTGAAGATCCAACGAAGCCAACAATGACACAGCAAGTTTAAAAAGTGCTAAGAAATGATTCGCACTTGTTGCCAGAAATTTTATAAGTATAATATTACTAATACAACCATGGAGTTAATAAAAACAGTGTAATAATGTTTAAATAGATTAAATACAGTATGTCCACTATTATTAGATCAGATAAAAGTGCTGTCCTCTATTATTAGATAATACATTTAAAGATAATTTCCATTGCTTTTATGGGAAAGAGAAAAATAAATAAATAAACATTAACAATAGTAACTGTGTATTAACCTTTAAAACAGTAACTTTATTAATTTGATATAAATGATGATTTTTAAAGAAAATAAATAAATGTATTATATTGATAAGTTATTAAATAATCATTCAATTTAAACACATGTATAAATAGCTGTACTATATTATAGCAGAACAGTAAATTTAAATATAATATTTAATTATATTTTCCACAACAGAGCATAGTCATTTAAAATAAATAAATAAAATAAAGTAAATGAAGTTGGTGTATAAAACTAAATTAACAGTTTAAAATGTTAAATATGAATAAATAACATTAAATTTTGAATATGAATAAATAACAATTAAATTGTCTTTAAACTTGCATAAAATTTAAAATACTTAATTTAATTTATATATATATATATATATATATATATATATATATATTTATTTTGCTGTTAAATTTGGCTTTCATTCACATTTTGTTACAATCATTTGATAAAAAAATATTTAATTTTCCATTCTTTACATCAAAATACTCTCAGTTCTTTCTATACATTAGAATATGGGTCTTCAAATTTTTTGCCTGAAAGTCGTTTTCCGCGACAAATTTCGATAGGTAATCTTTGCCTTATTTAATCGCAAAGTTTCTGCCATTAAGGCTGTTCTTAACTGCTCTGCTCAACAAGCGCAAAACGTTTTGACACATTTATAAATTCATTATTTAACGGAAAGATATAAAATTGGAAAGCCTGGGCATGGAAGCGATTTGGAATCGAACTGTTTTTTCCATTTTTTTTATCCATCAATTACCTATTGAGTTATAAGCGTTTTTGATCACATGACAAACACGTTTTTCGCCCGCTTTTGAGTGCTTATTCTCCGTTCGCGCGGAAACTCGGTTCAAAACGTCCACTTTGAGACAATTTTCTGAACGATCTATTGCGTTTGCAAAAAAATAGAGAAAACAGCTCAATGACATAGTTTCTGAATACCAACACCAGCTAATTTCATGCATTTTCGAACAAAAATAAATTAAAACTTATGTCAGAAAGTTGCCCTTTTGGATTTGAGAACACCCTTCAATAAGGTTAATTTTTCTATCCTAAAATAGTGGTACTTGTTAGCTCATGGCCTTCAGGTTGAAGACATTTATTTTAGAGCTTATTAAAAGTAAATGTGTATAGAATTTTAATGCTATGTTACATAATGGTAATCTTATTAAATTCGTAAAGTTTTGATATCAAAATCTCCACAATTGACAGAACTTTAGTATATATTAAGATTCAAAGAAAGCTTATTTTTTAAGGGGATTCGGGGCTAAAAATTCTAAAAAAAAAAAATGCAATTCTTTTTTTTTTTTTTTTTTTTTTTTTTGGCTTAAAAAAATACTGAGTTTTTAGCGTCAAATACCGCAAACCGCATGCTTTTATCTTCATTAGATCCAGAGATATAACACCTTTTGCCTTGAGAAGCGATGCAAAATTAAAAAATATTAATGCATATTTTTCTCTTTATATGAAATTACTTCTTCCACAAAATGTTCTTTTTGTGAAAATTAATTTTTAAGTAATTTTCAGCTATTTGCATTAAACTTTATTAGAAATATATATACAAGTGCAAAAAAAGAAATTTGTGTCAAATTGTTCAATAGTAAGTAAAAAAAACTTTAACTTCATTTATCTCAGAATGAATTTTTTCATGATTTGTCAACTTTAAAAGAATATATCTAATGTTCCTTACAAGATAGGAATATTCAACAGAGATGTTATGCTATATTTCCAACAAATTGGCTTCAGGATTTTAAATTTTGAGTGATAATTGTGAAAATATGCTAATTAATGCAAAACTCACTCATAAAAAACTTCATTTTTTTTACTTAAAAATTTTATAAATTCATTATCGATATTTTAAGAAATCCTGAAGACATTCTGTACACAAAAGTGTAAATATTTTGTAAATCGAGTAAGTACTTCCTGAGTTATATCAAAAAATATGTTTAAAACTTCAAAATTTAAATTAAAAAAATATTTAAAAAATTTCAGATTTTTTTTACATGTAATATTCTTATTATATTAAAGCATATTTCAGAAAAAAATTTCATAACAAAATCTCTGTAAAAAAAAAAAAAAAAAAAAAAAAAAAAAAAAAAAAAAATAGAATTTTGGGCACCGGACCCTCTTAATGAAGATTATTGATTTATGAGTTTGGGACACTAAGTAAATTTAATACAATTAATGAAATTTTACATCAACAAATTTTTCTGTAGGATATGCTTTTAAAAATGGAAAATCAAATTTAAAGTTCCTTTTATTATTATTATTTTAATTATTTTGCCTTTTAAATTTTTGTATGTAACGTTTTGCATAAAGTAAAATCCATAATTGAGCATGCATTGAAATCAACAGAATGCTTTAAATACGAGTATATTTGCAATTTAAAATTATTTATATCTGGAAATTATATATTCTTTTAATTTACATTTAGAAAAAGCTTATTTATCTTCTTCAAGCTAAAATTGTACAAAACTCTGAAATTTTCAATACGAACACCTAATTTTGACATCATATTTGGCTTTGCCATTAAATTTTACCTTGGGATACCAAACAGGAAGTCATTCAATAGAGTATAAGGGATTATGAAGATGATTTAAAATTTTGAACTTTTAACGTTAAAACTATTTATAATCGTTGCAAAACCGATTGCAATGTGGGAAGTTTTTAAAACATAACTCCAGAAGTACTTTGCGGAATAAGCTATAATTTTTTGATTCACGTATATGAAGCATTTAAAAATAGTTTTTTTTTTTTTTTTTTTTTTTTTTTTTTTTTTTTTTTTTTTTTAAATTCATAAGTTGCAAATCAAATTTAAAAAATAAACGGTCAAGTGCGAGTATTATTCGCGCTTAGAGGGTTGCGTACAATAAATATATGAATTGCTAACTGTATTATTTAAAAAAAAAAAAAATCGTTGCTAAAAGAATAATAAGACTTTGTAAGAAACTATACAACGTGGTTGGATATAGCTGTATATAATAGAAAAGTATGAATGGGTATTAGCATAAAAGTTCAAAGAGAAATGAAAACTAAATATTAGGGATGCATAGAATATTCGGTATCTATTCGGTATTCGGCCTATTCGCCCATGTTACCGAATGTTCGGTTAGGCCGAATATCAAACATTTGGTCTGCCGAATACTTAAAAGACGTTTTAAAACACATTTTTAAGCTTTCATAACTTTAAATAACTTCTACTTTTAATTGTCATCTTATTCTTTAAAATAATTGTTTTACACGTTTAAAATAATTAGAAACAAAATCATATTTAAGCAAAATAGAATGTTTTATATTATTTGTTTGCTGTTTGTAAAGTATAACTTAAGAAAATTAACCATGAGGAGGTTTTAAATAATGATTAATGGGGATGATTAATTAGGATTTTCGATCTTGTTAAAATAATTTTCATCTTGACCATATTATCCCCGGTGAAAGTTTGTTGCAAGATTTTAGGCACAACCCGTATGTCTACAATCTCTGAAAATGTTCGCCCACTCCAGACACTGATTAGGATGATTAAAAAACTTCCTTGATAAATCAAAGAGAATGGAAAAGTTAATCTTGTTGAGCTGTCATTATTTGGGTATATTATATTATTTATTTATTTTTTCTTTAGTCTCTTCCTGACAAATAAACAGTATAGGACCCTCTAAAGTTTTTCTTCCGATTTTTTCACTATTTCTGTTTGATTTAAAACTATTTGTTTTAATTCGCAGAAGAAACCATGAAATTTTAATATTTTATTAATTAAAAAAGTCTTATAATTACCCTTCTTAATCAACTCAAAGCAGATTTTTTTTCAATATAAAGTTTACTTATAAAAAGCTCATGTTTATCAAGATGTAAGTGTCTTTTTTAAATTTCATGCAAAATTCTTAAAAAAAACAAAAAAAAAAAAAAAACATTTTAATACTTTTAAACTTTGAAATATAAAAAGTATTCGGCTAAACGAACATTCGGTATTAGGTTCTCCTGTGGGACGAATATTCGGTATTCAGCCAAAATCACGTGCATCCCTAATAATAAAAAATATTGCTATTATGTATAACTCTTTCTTTAATCTTATCCTAATACGTTTATGATGAACTTATTTCGATAGTGGCAATGAAAGTAGTGCACATTTAAAGTTCATTTGGCATTTCATAAAACTAAATTCAGCGTAGTAATAAACATTTCATTTTACAGTGTAGCTAAAACAAAGCACTTATTCAAAGTTTAAACTTGGGATTGTGCTAAGCGTGCTTCGAAAGGAAGTCGCAAAGTTGCAACGTCGCCTTTGTCCGTGCCGCTTTTTTCTAGGTACGTTTCTAATTAACTTTAAAAGACACGGGAGGCGTCTAGAGAGATCCACTCAATGTAAACTAGTCGCAAACCCAATAGTATTTATGTGATTAATTCTAATTAAATTAGTCTGTTTTTAACAATTTGACGTGTTTTGCTTTTATACTGCTACTGGGCATTGCATTACACAAATATATCATTAAAAGTTGTTATCCAGGCTTTAAAAACCGGTAGTAAATACAGTAGGCCGCCCTTGTCATTATGCATGTCTAAACCGTCCGTTTCTTTAAGGATTAATATCTCGGCTAATTACCGACGAATTTTTTCAAAAATTCATATCAACAATGTTTTTATACTTCTGCTACGATAGGTACCTCCAGGCTCCTCAACGCCTTTGCTGAACGCCCGTAAATCGAAATTTGTGTGTAACGGAAAAATGCGCTTTTCTCAACAACTATACGACCTATTCGCTATAATTTTCCTGCAAGGTTTAAAGTAATGTCTATTACCTCTAATTTTTTCATAATTTTAGTTTCAGTAGATTCGGAAATAGATGGGGGTGGGGGAGGGGACATATTTTTGCACTTACATTTTCGACTATATCTCCTAAAATATATAATACCTCACTGTAAAAAAAAATCCAAGTAAAATTACGGACAAACACCGGCAGCAGAGATTCCAGACAATGTCCGTAAAAAATATTTAGACCGTAAATTATAAATCAACCGTAATTTTACATTGCAGCAAATATATGACCAAACCGTAAAAAAAGGATCTTGCCCGTAAAATAACACACCTGCTAATATGGATTATGCTGTGAAAGAATGGACAATGCCCGTAAATTTAGAAGTCAGCTTAATATGTTAAATAAGTACAATTGACCGTAAAATTAGAAGCTGGTTTAAAAATGTTAAAAAGGTGCAATTGCCCGTAAATTTATAAACTCCTGACCTCAGGCATTATACAGAGCATTCAGGCATTATGGGTTTATTTTGAGATTTTTTTTTAAAGGGGGGGGGGGAGCAATTACAGTATTGCCAATTAGGCAGAATTTTTTTATTCTGATTGCTACGAATATTTTGGAATGGTAATATTTGCCTTTAATGTGTTGTAAAAAAAGGCAAATATTACCGTTTGGAAAAATAATAGCATTTTGAATAAAAATATTGCCTAACTGCTAACACTGATCAGATTAAAGAACATATAATTACACAATGATTTACAATTTTATTGACCAGCAATCTCGCATGAAATTATTTTTAACAATCATTTTATGTTACCACTATATTTTAAAATAATCTTAATCTTATTTAATTGCAGATTTCTATGACTAAATAAGACAAAAATTATTTTTCAAAATATTTTCTGAGAAAAAACACATAAAAGTTGGCAGCTATGGAAATATACGTACACTCACACCGTTAAATCAAAATGTAGCATCTTTGCGATTCTGAATGATGCTTTATAATAAACTCACTAGATTTTCAATCAATTAAAAGATAACCTACTTTGATCAATCAGACTTGCTTTCCCTTTTTTAGCATTAATAAAGCATGTTTAAGTAAATTTCAAGAGGCATAAAGCACCTCGACCAAAATATTCACTTCTCCTTAGTTTATAAAAGAATTTTTTTTTTTAAATTTTCACTTTAAGTTTTTTTTTTTTCAAAATTTTTACAACTTAGAAAAGAAATTCTGAAAATGTAAGTTTCTGATGGTTGAAAAAAAAAAGTGAGATAAATGGATCGTACTTTAAATTTCTCCATAATTTAAGAACTTGTTCAATTAATAAAATAAAATAAACAAATAGTATGGCAAAAACAGAATCAGGAGTAGAATATACTAGCCGCCTTCGCCCGCTACGCTGGTCGGTTTTTCTAAAGAAATCTTGAATGAAACAAAATATATCTGTGAATTTGATCATGCGTTTTAAAGCAATATGGACATTTACCTGGTGTATCCAACCGAATTGCTGAGAGCAATATGAATGTCATTACTCTATTATATCTTTTATTGAGTCATACAAAATTTACACTGTTAAGGACCAATTTCTTTAGTTGATCTGTTAGTGTAGGATTCGGTAAAGAACAATAGAACAATATGTAATATACTAAAAGCGTTCATGAAAAATCATTAATGCAAGTCTCATTAGAATCTGTTAATTGGACTTATTCAAAAGGCTGATCGTTCATAATAATTGGGTTTGCCTGATTCTAGAACTTTCATCTATAATTCTACAACCAAGCAACCTAACAACCAAGCAACTGCAAATGATATGTGCTTTATACTAAAACACTCCCTGAAAAATTAACTAACCGATCAAGTTGCATCGAAATCCACTTAGCAAAATCTTTTAAACTGGAAAATATACCGAAACATTTCCTAAAAATGATCTAATTAATAGTTTAAATCCCATAAAAATTCATTCAGTGGAACCTTTAAAAAAAGTAAATCTTTCAAAATTGGGTTCATCTGATTTAGAACTTTCCCCATTATTATTTAACTAAGCAACGTAGAACGTTATGTTTTATACTAACATCTTTTCTGAAAAATTATCTAACTGACAATGTAAGTGCCGTCAAAATCTATTCAGCAGAACTCAAGATATAAGCGGCCGGAATGAAATTTCTCTTTGCATTATATATATATTGAGATAGTTAAATATAACTTTCATAATCGCGTTAACCTGATTATAGAACTCTTTGGGAGGTAGGGGTAGGTATATACTGCATCACTTCTGAATTTTTTAAGGAACTCAGCTCAACTTCCATAGTATACCCTATCTCTGTAGCGTATATCTTCCAATTTTCTTTACTGTACCACTGAGAACTTTTTCTGCATAGCTCCGTAGCTAAACAACACATAATAATATGATAAATATTGAAAAAATCCCTGAAAATATTATCTAACTTACTGTGCATTTAATTAGTGGACTTGAAATCTTTCATAATCGAGTTCACATAATTTTAGAACTCCCGTATCAACTTAGAATGATGGTTTTTACATTAAACCATTTATAAACCAAATTTACTATTTAACAGTGTAAGTTCTACAAAATTCTGTTGAGTAGAATCTGAGTTATAGTCATATTTACAATATTTATTGCTCATTAAACTTTTTTTCTTTGCATTTGAAATGAAATCAGTAATTGTTTTGGTATTTCTTTGTTATGCCAACACCATTGTCGCCAAGCGTAATAGTTGGCACAAAAATGAAATGATACATTTGAAAAAAAAAAAAAAAAAAAAATTGCTGATAAAAAAAAAATGAGTATTTAAAAATATAACTTTTGAAAATTACAGACTTTGACCTACCATTTTTTAAAATCAATAAAAATAATGGTACTACTTGGTTATCCCGTCGACCGAAAATCTATTGCCAAACTATAAGATTAAATGCCAATAATGGTTGATCGTAAATGTCACATTCACTTGACTTTAAGCAAGTTACACGTATTTACGTCATCAGGGGATTTTTATTTCGACGTTTTAAATGTATTTTTATTAATGTTATCCTAATTTATTTGTTCTTTCGTTATTTAAAATAAAAATTATGTCAATTTGTATAATTTGGCGAATGGTTTGGCGATTTATATAATTTGGCGAAATTGGTCGACTGGTACCAAAATAAATACTTAAAATATAAGAATAAATAAATATTTTGCAAGTAATAAAATATAGTCAATTTAAACTGCAGTCTTGAAATTGTAAATGTCTTTTACTACTGAAGCATGGCGTACGTAATACGTATGTCTCACATTGCAGTAAATATTTCATTCTTTCAATGAAGACATTCATGGTTTTTTGAACAAAACATTTTTATATGTATAATTCCTAAATTCTGAAATAATTTTATTGTAGCTTCCTCATCATCAGCTAACTACAAAATGGTAAAATCTATATCAGTATCAGTAATAAATATTTTCTATTCAAAAAATAACAAATTAAAAAGTTTTGCGAGATTATGATGGAATAAAATAAATTCCATCATTAAAAATTCCTGCATAAAAATATTCAAGTTCAATAATTAGCAAATGTTAATGTGTATTCGATGGTTTGCAATAAAAATAGTTTGCACGATTAGGGTTGAAATAAATGGCGCGATACCATACATTTTGACATGGTATCGCGACGAAAATTAAAACGAAAAAGTACCATAGTTTTTTTTTTTGTTTTTGTTTTTTTTTTTTAGTTTTAGTTTTTGAGGCGTTTGAATTTTTTTTTCTAATTGACGAAGTTGTTTTTATTTAACCGAAAGGATTGGTTAAAAAATTATTCAATTTGATGCTATAGTAACAGAATGAAAAGAATGAGATTTTAGAAATTATCACTTGAAAAATTCAGGTTTTGGCGCCAAAGATAGTGCCAAATTAGAAAAATACGAAATATCTCTCAAACTATTGAGTTTAAACGAATTTAGTTAGTACCATTCGATTCAGCATACAAAAATACACCATAATTTGTTATCAGTTGAAAAATAACTATAAAATCAGATTTTTAAGGAATTTTTTAAAAGTTCGTTCTTTTTTTACCCCCCTTAGGGGTGGAATTTTGGAAAATCCTTTCTTAGCGGCAGGCACTCTATATCATAAGAAGTATTTTTACCCCGATTTTCAAGATTTTAGGTTCAGTAGTTTTGGCGACGCATTGATTAATACAAAATCCAGACTTTCTTTTATATATATAGATATACAGTCAACTCTGTGAAATCCGCATACTTAGGGACTGACAGTTTTGTTGATTATACATTTTTGCGGATTATAGATCATCCCTTTCAAATGAAAATCAAATTTCGAAGTAATTGCTTAAAAGGCGCAAAGGCCAACATAGTGAAAAAGATTCAAAGCCGGGGCTCGAACCCGGGTCATCAGTATAGCGCACTGACGTTCTACCGGAAATATTGTATCCAAGGCGAATGTTTCTCTCTGGAATAATTTCCATGTATTAATATAGTTTCTGTCGATGCTGGATTTAATTATGTTTCGTGTTAGCCCCAGGTCGGTGGCTCACGATAAATATTCCATCATGTGCTGCGTTTGTAGCCCTGCCAACATATAATAGTGAGAAAGTTTCCGAGTTGTGTATCGTTCCAAGTGGTTTAGTCGGTAGAACGTCAGTGCTCTATACTGATGACCCGGTTTCGAGCCCCGACTTGGAATCTTTTTCACTATGTTGGCCTTTGCGCCTTTTAAGCAATTACTTCGAAATTTGATTTTCATTTGAAATATTGCATCCAAGGCGAATGTTTCTCTCTGGAATAATTTCCATGTATTAATACAGTTTCTATCGATGCTGGATTTAATTATGTTTCGTGTTAGCCCCAGGTCGGTGGCTCACGATAAATATTCCATCATGTGCTGCGTTTGTAGCCCTGCCAACATATAATAGTGAGAAAGTTTCCGAGTTTTGTATCGTTCCAAGTGGTTTAGTCGGTAGAACGTCAGTGCGCTATACTGATGACCCGGGTTCGAGCCCCGGCTTGGAATCTTTTTCACTATGTTGGCCTTTGCGCCTTTTAAGCAATTGCTTCGAAATTTGATTTTCATTTGAAATATTCTATCCAAGGCGAATGTTTCTCTCTGGAATAATTTCCATGTATTAATATAGATCATCCCTTTGTTTACATTTTAATTTTTAAAGTCTGACTATAAATTAGGAGCAACTGCACAAAACTTACAGTTACAATGGAAAAGAAAAACATAATGCAACATTGGTTTAATATATTTAATAACTAAGTTAATTTAAAGAAAAATTAAATTATATACAATGCAAATTTTACTATGATTATTCATTTTTTTTTTAAACACTAACACAATACAATGGTAGTTTCAGCTTTGGTTTGTTGTCAATAATTTTTTTCTGTAGTCTGTGAACACGCATTACTTCGTGCTCAGAGATAAAATTTTGTTACTCAAGGAAATTTAAATATTTATATCCAATTTATATTTAAATATTTATTCACTGAAAAATTTATAACTAAAAAAAAAATACCAAATTTAACGTTTTGATTTTAACTGTTAATGCCAATTTTCATTGTTTACATTCCAATGTGTAGTGCGGATAATAGACGTTTGCGGATTATACATTAGCGGATTTCACAGAGTTGACTGTATATATTAAATATATTCTAGAATGCACATTTATCTCAATTATTGGACTTATTTAATTACAGAAAAATATTACATATTCTGCAATAAACAAGGTATTAACAACAACAAGAAAATAATAAATTTTAGGAAGTTTCATTTAAGGATTTACATACAAAGGATGTTGGAATCTTAAAATAAATTTATTAAACATATATTTATATATACATATCCAATTTTAAATACATATATTTATTAAAATAATGAGCATATAAAAAATAATGCACATGACAATGTTTTTCCATCAGATTCTGTCTATCTTTTGGGAGATTTTGTCCTTTTTTTCACTGTTTACACCCAAGTATGCCCTATTAAAAATAAAACAGCCATATTACATGCATATTTATAATATTACAAGAAAATATAAACACACAAAATAAGAATCTTGAAAACAAAAAATACTCAATATGCACAAGTTACAGTTGCTTCATTTCTGAAATAAAAAAGCTCCTCCCACCTTTTCCCCCTACTCTAGAAATAGCAAGTGCAAAGGGGTGTGGCCAAAGAATGCAGATTCCAATTATTGTTCAGAAAACAAAAGCAAAAGACAAACAAATAACTTCTCTTTCACAAGCTGATTTTTTTTTTTTTTTTTTTTTTTTTTTTTTTAAGGACACTAGGAAGAAATTTTAAAATTGAGATATGCATTTAACGTTACAATGCTTAACCCCTTGGGGACGAGCGACACGTATACGTGCCGCATGAAGCGCCCAGAATCCTTGTTTTTCCTCACCAGTAAAATTTTACTGTAAAATTTGCCTTTAACAAACTGTTAGAAATCTGTTACTTTAAGGACAGCTCCGAGCTGGGCGCTCTGTAACGTGCATTCCACTGACTCTAAACCATTGCCGTTTGCGAAGACATTGGTGTCAAGCCAGAGCTCACTGGAGGACGGAGTGGAGATCTGTTTTTTTTTTCTGATGAAAAAGAAACACAACAGATCTCCACTCCGCCCACCAATGAGCTCTGTCTTGACACGAATGGCTTCGCAAACGGCAATGGCTTGGAGTCGGTGGAATGCACGCTACAGGGCGCCTAGCTCGGAGCTGTCCTTGAAGTAACAGATTTCTAACAGTTCGCTGTGTCACTGTTGTACCAACTGCAGCTCGAATTTCTGCCGCAGACGCAGTACGATATGCAACAGTCGTACGACGAATACGGCGATCTTCCCTCTCAGGAGCGTCACGTGGCCGCCTGGAATCCGGTCTTCTTGAGGCAGTACCATCCCTTGACCACTGCTTCACACAATCATGCACAGTGGATACATTCCAGTCAAGCCTTTCTGCAATACCGCTGAAAGAAAATCCATTTTCTCGTAGCCCGGATATGCGACCTCGTTTCAACTCTGCGAGCTCTTGACAGTGGCTTTTTCGTCTTGTTAAAGGCTTTCTTGGTTAACATCAACTCAATACGTCACATTTCGAAGCTAAATAACGCCCACGAACTTTACAGCATGCATTTAAAGTAAACCTTATCTGCAAGTCCTGAGTGGCGCTACCAGCGCCAAATTCTATTCCTACTTATGCGCGAAATTTCAATCGATGTCATATTTCAGATGTATAAATACGCCTACCAAATTTCGTTCATCTAACACAAGTCTTTCTTGGTGTTGAGATTTTTTTCCCCGTCATTGTAGGTTATTAGAGATTTGAGAATTTTACTTATTTAAAATTCCCAACAGAAAAAAAATGTTATTTAACAGTTAAAAAATTCCTTAATAAATGAGACAATGCGTTCTCCTTCGAGGAGTTTGGGTTCAGTGTGCAGATCCCGAGCGGGACATTTTTAAATTTGAGCACTCCTGATCCAATAAAAAAATTGTGTCATACAAGCTGAAAGAAAACAGTAGAAAATAATTAACATTTAAAAACTGTTTCAAAATTAATTTTCTCATTTAAAAATATCTCCTTTTCTTATGTAGCCTACCCCTAATTTTTACATAAATTCTCATGACAACATTTCGTGATTTTCATGTAAGTGAAAATGCTTAAAATAGTAAATTTTCTTTTATATCCAACCACTGTCAGAAATTTTCAAAAAGCACAATACTTATTCTCCTAAAATATCATTGTACAACTGTGGCAGAAAAATATGAGTTCTGTTTTCCAGTAATTCTGGAAAACAACTTCAAACAGACAGTGAAGATATACAAAACATAAATCAGGGCTCCAGTATGTGTTACTAAAACTGACCATGCAAACGCTTCAGAATCAGAATATTTCCCTTTATAGCCTATCAATTAAAACACAATTTTTTTTTTCAGACTCATTTTCGAAAAAGATTATAAAATATTTTAAGAAAATTAAAATACATTTTTATTTCAAAAATCATTTCATACATTTTTCCCCCTATTTGTGAATAAATTAAATTTTTATTTTATTAAATATGTAAGATAGTTAAAATTCAGAATATACAGGGTGTATCTAAACTCTTGGGCAAAACTTTAAGGTGTGATAGTACACATCAAGACAAACAACATTAAATAAGAAACTAAGGGTCCCAAACGTCTTCCGAAGGAGATAGGCGCCTTTAAAGTTTAGGGTGCAAAATTTCAAATGATTATAAAAAACAGAAAAATTGGTCGATTCGTTTGCGGTTTTCACTAAAACTATTCTTTATGTCAGTATTTTCTTGAAAATAAATTTTAAAGATACAGTTCAAAAAATGCCGATAGAGGGCGCTTTAGACTTAGGAGTAACCAACAACTATTTTTTACCGTTATGTTTTGTATCTCATTACATGCTTTCAAAAGCTTAGACTTAAACTTAAATTTTGAGCTCAAAATTTGAATCGTTGGGAGTGGTTAAGTAAGCGCAAATTGAACTGTGTTCAGTAGTTAAAATTTCAAATGATTATAAAAAACGGAAAAATTGGTCGATTCATTTGCGGTTTTCACTAAAACTATTCTTTATGTCAGTATTTTCTTGAAAATAAATTTTAAAGATACAGTTCAAAAAATGCCGATAGAGGGCGCTTTAGACTTTGGAGTAACCAACAACTATTTTTTGCGGTTTTTTATTTTGTATCTCATTACATGCTTTCAAAAGCTTAGACTTATACTTAAATTTTGAGCTCAAAATTTGAATCGTTGGGAGTGATTAAGTAGCGCAAATTGAACTGTGTTCAGTAGTTAAAATTTCAAATGATTATAAAAAACGGAAAAGTTGGTCGATTCGTTTGCGGTTTTCACTAAAACTATTCTTTATGTCAGTATTGTCTTGAAAATAAATTTTACAGATAAAGTTCAAAAATACCGATAGAGGGCGCTTTAGACTTGGGAGTAACCAACAACTATTTTTTACCGTTATGTTTTGTATCTCATTACATGCTTTCAAAAGCTTAGACTTAAACTTAAATTTTGAGCTCAAAATTTGAATCGTTGGGAGTGGTTAAGTAGCGCAAATTGAACTGTGTTAGGTAGTTAAAATTTCAAATGATTATAAAAAACGGAAAAATTGGTCGATTCGTTTGCGGTTTTCACTAAACTATTCTTTATGTCAGTATTGTCTTGAAAATAAATTTTAAAGATAAAGTTCAAAAATACCGATAGAGGGCGCTTTAGACTTTGGAGTAACGAACAACTATTTTTTACCGTTATTTTTTGTATCTCATTACATGCTTTCAAAAGCTTAGAATTAAATTTTGAGCTCAAAATCTGAATCGGTGGGCTTGGTTAAGTAGCGCAAACTGAACTGTGTGCATGAGTTGAAATTTGACCCCCCCCCCCCCCCTGAACACAGTTCAGTTTGCGCTACTTAACCACTCCCAACGATTCAGATTTTGAGCTAAAAATTTAAGTTTAAGTCTAAGCTTTTGAAAGCATGTAATGAGATACAAAAAATAACGGTAAAAAATAGTTTTTCGTTACTTTAAAGTCTAAAGCGCCCTCTATCGGTATTTTTTTAACTTTATCTTTAAAATTTATTTTCAAGAAAATACTGACATAAAGAATAGTTTTAGTGAAGACCGCAAACGAATCGACCAATTTTTCCGTTTTTTATCATCATTTGAAATTTTAACTCCTGAACACAGTTCAGTTTGCGCTACTTAACCACTCCCAACGATTCAGATTTTGAGCTCAAAATTTAAGTTTAAGTCTAAGCTTTTGAAAGCATGCAATGAGATACAAAAAATAACGGTAAAAAATAGAACCAAAGTCTAAAGCGCCCTCTATCGGCATTTTTTGAACTGTATCTTTAAAATTTATTTTCAAGAAAATACTGACATAAAGAATAGTTTTAGTGAAAACCGCAAACGAATCGACCAATTTTTCAGTTTTTTATCATCATTTGAAATTTTGGTCCCTAAACTTTAAAGGCGCCTATCTCCTTCGGAAGACGTTTGGGACCCTTAATTTCTTATTTAATATTGTTTGTCTTGATGTGTACTATCACCCCTTAAAGTTTTGCCCAAGAGTTTAGATACACCCTGTATACATATAGATAGATGTATATAACACTGGCGCTTGGCTTACCGAAAAGTACCCAAATTTTCTTTTGTTTCAGTTAGATTTTTCCCATAACAAGAAATTTCAAATAAAAACAAAGTATTAAAAGAATTTTTAGAAGGAACCGACATCAAGACTGCACACACTTTTGTGTCTGTCTGTTCGATCATTTATAGCATATCATATAATTGTTACAACGACAACATAAGAAAACATAATATAAGCATATCGGAATTTAAAAGGAAATAATATATATATCTTAAAAACAACACGTGTCCTTTTTCATATTAAAAAAAAAAAAAAACACCCAGCCTTATATCAATACCCCTCCTCCCCATATTTAAAAAAAGAAAATCTTTGCTGTATTTAAAAGATAAAACACTGGCAAAACCTAAGTTTTGTTGGATGAAAATTTGAAATTCGCTTTTCATTGTATTATTTGTGACCTTGCCTTGTGTTATCCATGCTATATACTGTAATAAAAAGCTTTATTTACTTTTTTTTTAATACTTTTTTGTATACAGCATTTAACAAATATTTTAAGTAGGGTAGATGTGCTAGTAATGGACAACCTTAAGGAATTTCTTTTAAAATTATTTTTTTATTAATAGTTATAATTATTATATTCCAATTTTTTCAATATTATATTAACCTATCAAAAATATTTAGCACAGATGTCATATACGCCCCATACTGGCACGATTTTTTTCTGACGCCAATGTCATAAACACAATGGGTACTTAAGAGGCTACTTCAGTCAAGTGAAAAGACCCGTTCGCTAATGCTATCCTATGGAAGAAATTTATAAAGATATCTCGGTTGCATTTTAATATTTTTAAATGATTTTTTTTTTTGCATTGGCTAGCTGAGATCGATCTGTACAAAGGCCGTTTTTTACTTTTTCGATTTTGTGTACAGATATTTTTGATGAGGACACTTTCATTTTCGGAACCGGTTTCGAAACTGAAAGCATCTTTATAAAAAAAATCTGTAATCGAAATCGAAAAAGTAAAAAACGACAGATGTAGAGATCGACCCCAGCTAACCAATGCCAAAAAAAAAAAAAAAAAAAAAAAAAAAATGTAAAAATATTAAAATGCAACCGAGATATCTTTATAAATTTCTTCCATAGGATTAGCATTAGCGAACGAATCTTTTCACTTGACTGAAGTAGACTGGTGCCAAAGTGTCGTTATTTTGCTTGATATGGTAACCCGGATGTAGTTGTTTATGCTGTTGATGTTTTCGCCAAATAGGTGTCGGAAAAAAATTGTGCCAATATTATGACATCTGTGCCCAATATTTAACCATTCTTATATTCTCATTTCCCAATATGAAACATTTGTGATAATCATTTACTGTTTGCATCAATTATTGTAATTATCAGAAGATCGATGTTTCAATTATTTCAGATGGATAGTTTAAAATACTAAATATCGGGCAATTACAGCTATCAAATTATTGAAACATTGGGGGGATTTAAAAAATAATAATAAAAAAAAAAGTTTTGGAATATTAGTGTTTAGTTTTGTCTCACTATTTTTAAAAATTAATCTTCCAGAGACTACTTGATATATCATCTATAATAATTAATATTCCAAATATGAAAGAAATGATATTGTGAGTTAAATATTTTAAATACTAAATAAAATAATTTCAAAATAAAACTGTAGAACTGATGTTTGAGGCCACTGATTTGCAGATTTACTAGTTTCATGAATATTACCTATAACTTTCATTAATATTATTTTTTTTTTCTGGTCAGAGGTGAATAAGGAAATATTTAAGACAGAAAATGGATTTTTAATAGCTTCTGTAGCTTAACTGTTTTTATTTAAACAGAGAGGGATTACGCCCTGTGACCCCCTCTTTGACCGTGCTTTTAAACAATATTTTCTGGTTCCTGACTGGTTTGATTGCCAGATTATAAAATATGCAAGGTACATATGCATTAAAAAAAAAAAAGGTGAAATTTTGTTAATCACATAAAATAACTTAAAAGCAGCTATTTATAAAAGCGTTGGTGTTATTACATTTTGGTATGTATAATTTAAAAATTAAATTTGATTATTTAGGTTTGAGTTATGTCAAAATATTTTATGCACTATAAACATTACTGAAATTGCATTTTTAGCAATATCTACATGGAGTGTCCATTACTGGAAAATGACTAATTAACTATCCCAGTAATGGACACCCCCTCTTAAAACCTTAAAAATAAATGAAATTTTGTAAATGGCCGTTAGTGTATAAAATTCAAAGTTTTCTATTGCTACTCAAAGAAAAACATTCAAATTTTGCAAGAAAATAAATAATATATAAGTTAATTAAATGATGCCAGCTTTTAGCCTCTTCATTAAGATTTTCACCCATCAGAAAAACAGCAAAGCTTTGAAACATTATTTTCTGCTTCCTGATTGGTTTGATTAAAAGTGTCAACAATAACCCAGTTTTATAAAACATGCAAGGGGGAATTATAAAAAAAAATAATTAAAGTTAAATATTTATTAGTTATTTTTTTATGAACCAAAAACATCAAGGGGTGTCCATTACTGGCACATCTACGGGAATTTTTAGAAAATCTTACCAGCCAAGGATTTATTTTACCCGCCAACAAAATGCAATTACATTGCTAAAATAAAATTTACATGATTGCAAAAATAGTTGATTACTATTGCTACTAATACATTTATCACATAGGGTAGATGTGCCAGTAATGGACACCCTTAAGGAATTTCTTAAAAAATTATTTTTTTATTAATAGTTATAACTAGCAAAAGCCATGCTTTGTTCGGATTCGCGAAGCAGAATTTAATAAGATAAATATTTGAAAGTAACAATATTTTTTATATTATTTTTGCATCTTTATTAAAGGGGCACAGAACCTTTGAGTTTGCCGAAACAATCAGAAACATTGCCTTCTTCAAATTACCAAAACACAAACAATATGCAATTAAGATCTTTTCCCCCCTTCCTGCCTAAAATATATATCCTTAACTACATTATCCAGAAAAATAAATGTTGTACGTACAAAATTAATATTTAAATTTTAAATTTAAAAATTCGTCTAACTACTGCGTGATTAAATGCTTCGCGCATGATAAAACTCTAAATTATGCATAGAGAAAACAATTTTTGAACAAAATAGAATCATAACATACCTACTTCTAACTTAAAACCAAAATATACGCAAAAAGTTTTGTTTAAAATTTAAATTTAGCACAAAATAAAAAAAAGTTCAATAATCTCAAAATTTTTTACAAGTTTTTCAAATGCAAAAAAAAAAAAAAAAAAAATAAAATAAAATAAAAAATAACCAAAATATGTGAATTATTTTGGTTTTAGCCTGTAGACTATAAAGAAACCAATATTTGGTTAATTTTTTTTAAAGCTGTAGCTTACATAGTTCAAAAGTAACACTGCGCGCAAACTCCAAATTTTCTAATTTGAGAAAACGCTTTTTAAAATTTCAATATCTATGGACCTTCCATTATACTCACCGTCTAGAAATGATTATAACTCAAGAAATAATGCAGATTTTTTAATGCGGTTTTTTGCATATTGTTAAACATTTTTAAAACATTCAGAATTAAGCAAAAACCGAAAACTGATTTTTTGAAAATTGAAAGGTCCTGTGCCCCCTTAAGCAAAAATTTTATGTTTTGGCGCATTTAAATTTTTGAAATGTAAATTCAGACAAATAACTAAGAATTTCCTCGGAATTTTTTATTTATGATATATAGAATTTAGCAATTTATTTTATTTGTTTACAATTCTTTTGGTGCCACTTTACAAAAAATCATAATATAATTTAAGACTCCCTTATCATATGTCGGACTTGACAATCCGGAGAAAATCTATAAGTGAAAATGTCCCCCATAATTGCCAACTTATTAACTGACTTTGTCCCGAAAGTTACGCCACCTGGCGCATACTACTGATAATACTCCGCAAACAAATGTATAGTGAAAAATGAAAAATATTGTGTTATTGACATTAATTGTAAAAAAATATTTTTTCGAATTCCGCAAAAATAAATACGCAAAGAAATAAATTATTTCGCACAGTCATTTTCTGGCCTTCAAAAATGTGAAAACTTTTGAAAATGAAGATTTAAATGTAAGATTTATTGGTACTTTTTCAGTAAAGAAGCCTTTGAAGGTTTTTTTTTTTTTTTTAACCATTTGGAAAAATGGTTATTGTTCTCTGTCAGGGTAGGAAATAAAAAGCATATCTGAAGGTTTTTATTGGTTTAATCCGCATTTTATTCGTGTTCTGATTGGTCTATACAATAATCTGTATTTCCCTTTACATTTAACAACGATGGATACATTCTGTTGCCACTGTGACAAAAAAGTAATAAAAACTAGGAAAAAAATTAATAACTCAGAAACAAATTGAGATACAGCTTTCAAACAAATTGCATTTAAAAGTACATATTTTTCTCTATCCGACGGTGTAAAAAGTAATATTGTCGGATGTTTAGAAGTTTAAGAATGAAATTTCATTTAAAATGTGTCGTCAGATTTCTTGGAAGTCTGACGATGGAAAAACCTTTTCCCGAACAGCCAATGAAATGCTTGGATAATCCGTAAGTTTCAGGTGGATATTTTTGTCGCTTGGAATTTTTACGTGTAATAACACTATTAATGTTTAATTCATGGCGTACTTAATGTAGGATCAACTCGGTGCGATTTTTTATGTCTTAAATTTTAGTCTTTGAAAAAATCGTTTTCCAAATGGTCGTTGTAATTTGTTAAATTGCTTTTTTTATTTATTTATTTATTTATTTATTTATTTATTTTTTGCCCCCCCCTGGTACGATATGCTATTTCTTTCTCCTAGGTTATTTTATGTCGTCTTCAAAAAATAATGTTACCTTACAGAAGCCAGCCGTAAAACAAAGCAGTAGGATTAAATACTCTATAGCATTTTTTAAAATTTCTAAGCATCGCACATTTTTAATTTTTATACCGTCGTATTGAAAAAAAAAAAGTACTTTTAAATGCAATTTCTTTGAAAAACTGTATCTCCATTTATTTTTCAAATATTATTATTTTTTTTTTTGTAGTTTTCAGCACCATTTGTCTAATTTTGGCAACTTAAATACTCCATTTATATAGAAAGTAAAGGGAAAATAGTTGAAAAATAGCAATTATATCTTTTTGTTGCCATTTTCTCATAACAACTGAAAGAAAATGTAATTAAAATACGTGCTATTTTGAAAAAATATAAACGAAAAATTTTTGTTAAAACATGGAGCTATTATAACCATATTTAATTTTAAGTATCTATAAACGCTTTCAGTGTGACGTCAGTCATGACGTTTTGGTTGGAAACTGACTCCAAACAAACGGTTGCTATGCGTCATTTCTTTTTAAATATAAATCGTGGAAAATGTTACCAGTCCATATCAAGTATTAAAACAATTAGATATGAGATATAGATGTAATATATAGCTGCAACACAGAAACAAAATAGAAAATACAACATAGCAACCGTTTGTTTGGTGTCAGTTTCCAACCTAAACGTTATGACTGACGTCACGACTGAAATCGTCTATATTAATGTTACAAACAAATGAATGCCTATGAATAATTAGATAGCTTTTTTTGTCGAGTTTCTTTAACGACGGCATCTTTTTGATGCATTTGTGTATTATTTTGCGATAGTGACGTCCTATACATGCTTTACTGCAGATGTTTAAGAGTGGGTCGTAAATGTGAAATTCTTAAGCGGATGTGAATGACGTCATTTTACGTAAGATAAAAGTGTGTGCTTTAAGTATTAAAATTGAAATATGTTTTGTACTATTTATATATACATATATTTTTTTTTCATCGGGGGCAACACTAAATTCTGAAAAAAAAACAAAATTCCTGTTTTCTAGATTTTTTTTTTCTTTTAAATCTTGGCACAATTCAGAAAGTGAGATTTGTTGCCAAATGATACAAACAGTTATGAAAACAAACATTTATGAATTGTTAGCTTGTTTTATAAGAATTTACATGTATCAATTTAATTTGTAGATAGTATTAATTTTTTATGTACAATTTACTTATGTTTGTATATAAAAATTGATAAATTGCTCTTTCATATTAAACAAATTGTATAAATGTAGAAAAAGTTTGCTTCTTTATATGAAACAGTGAATATGTTTCTATAAATTACGTTGCTAAAGGGCATAGCCGGATAAGCATTGGAAATATGCCTTTCAATCAAACTTCCTAATTTTTTTCCCAGATGTGGCTACATACCTGATAATATATTTATCCTATTATCATCCTATAAATATTGATATTTAATTAGATAAAAATGTTTTTTCGATTTTTTAAAAAACGGATTTTCTCAAAAACTGCTGCGCGGAATTTCATGCTATTAACTGAGGATATATAGATACCAAAGATGCATAACTGGTAATTTTTGTATAATTTTCTGTTTATAAAAACTGTGTGAAATAGAGAAATAAAAATTAAAAAAAAATTAAAATCATATCTTATGGTTATCCGAAAATTACCATTTTCTTGTAAAAAATTCTCCATATGTGCCCGTATATTCTATATAAATGCCGAAAGTTTGCGTTGGGTACTACATATAGATATTTACAAAATGTATTTAAAAATTATTGAAATTCATTTTAAGGCGTTATTTGGGGCGAGCTACTTAACTTTAACATCTCAAGAATTTTTGGAACAAAGTCAGCAGACAATATGTCAACTGATGTTTTTAGATTCCATTAAGCATATAATTCATGTTTTTCAACATCATGTTCATTTTGATATCGACAGTGTTGAGAATGTTGCTCATGTGTTCATTGAAATTTAGTAATTCTGTAACTGTTTATTCCAAAAATTCTTGGGATGTGGAAGTTGAGTAGCTCCGCCCAAAATAACGCCTTAAAATGAATTTCAATAATTTTAATATAAATTTTTGTAAATATTTATATGTAGTACCCAACGCAAACTTCCGGCTTTTATATAGAATATACGGGCACATATGGGGAATTTTTTACAAGAAAATGGTAATTTTCGGATAATCATAAGATATGATTTTTATTTTTTTAATTCTTTATTTCGCTATTTCACACAGTTTTTATAAACAGAAAATTATACAAAAATTACCAGTTATGCATATTTGGTATCTATATATCCTCAATTAATGGCATGAAATTGCGTTCAAAAGTTTTTGAGAAAATCCGTTTTTTAAAAAATCGAAAAAACATTTATATCTCATTAAATATCAATATTTATAGGGCGGTACTAGGTGAAATATATTGTCAGATATGTAGCTACGTCTGGGATAAAAATCAGGAAATTTGATTAAAAGGCATGTTTCCAATGCTTATCCGGCTATGCCCTTTAAAAATATTTCAATTTCTCATGTTAAATGACGCTAGTAATAGGACAACCATTTGGTTTCTGACCACGTGTACAGCGGACAAAAGATACTTAGCGATTGTTAAGTCTGATAATATGATAAGGGAGTCTTGATATAATTCTTTTAAAATTCCTAAGTATCGTCTGCGTAAATGATTTCAAATAATAAGAATAAATTTGTATTGGAATTCCTAACACTGTAAAATACTTTTACAATTTAATGTAAATAAATGAATTTTCACAAATTTTAATTCATTAAAAATATGTTATAATTTCCATAAAAAAGGTATTTTAAAAATTTCATAAATGAAATCGTGAAACTATTTAATTAATCATGATTCTATCTATGACTAACTCCATGATTTATTTTTTCTTCTGAAAATATATTTGTTTCATTCTTTATTTGTAGAAAAGCGTCCGTAATGGGAAAACATGTAAAATAAATAAAATAAAATAATACATTTTTGAAGGTTATTTTGTAAAAAATAATAATATTGTGCAAATCTACAGGTCATAATTTATTTTTATGTTTAATTTCAAGTCAAAATACAGAATAGTTTTTTTGTAAAGTGTACGACAAAATGTAATTTGAGTAGACTAGTAGAGCATTCGCTTCGCTCATCCTAATTATTATATTCCAGTTGTTTCAATATTATATTAATCTATCAACAATATTTAACCATTCTTATAGCCTCATTTCCCCATATGAATAGAAATTTAATTTTAAATAACAGAAATATATCAAAACCCCCAAAAGCCCAGTAATGGACACCCTCTGGCCCAGTAATGGACACTCTCTGTTCCAGTAATGGACACCCCATAAAAAGTAATAAATATAATTGTTTTTATGACTGTATTTAGAACCAGAATTTAATGAATACATACTAATGAAACAAAATAGTTATTTTAAAATAAATTTAACGATTAGGATACCAGTAATTAATAAAATATTTGTGATAATCATTTACTGTTTGCATCAAATATTGTAATTATCAGAATATCGATGTTTTAATTATTTTAGATGGATAAATTAAAATACTAAGTATCAGACAATTACAGTTATCAAATTATTGAAACAGTGGTGAACTTAAAAGGTATAATAATAATAATAATAATAATAATAATAATAAAGTTTTGGAATATTAATGTTTAGTTTTGTGTCACTATTTTTAACAATCTTCCAGAGATTACTTGATATATCATTTATAATAATTAATATTACAAATATGAAAAAAATGATATTGTGAGTTCAATATTTTGAATACTAAATAAAATAATTCCAAAATAAAACTGTAGAACTGATGTTTGAGGCCACTGATCTGCAGATTTACTAGTTTCATGAATATTACCTATAACTTTCATTAATAGTATTACATTTTTTTAAAATAAGGAAACATTTAAGACAGAAAATGGATTTTTAATAGCTTCTGTAACTTAATTGTTTTTATTTAATTGGAGAGGGTTAGCCCTATATGAGCTAGAGATCTGCACAGGCCGGCCCGTAGCCCAGGCCTATTTTCATTCATGGCACTCGGGACGGGCCATATTTTTTTCTGAAGTCTCGGTTCGGGCTCGGGCCTTACTTTTTTCCTGAAGGTTCGGGCCGGGCCAGGCCTAACTTATTTTTTCTGCACACACACGGGTACTGGTTTCATCCCTAATCCTCATGGCCCAAAATTTTCATTCCTAGTTTTCAACCACACCATATGAAAATCATTGTCTTGGCGTGTCCTGTCCTGGTCCGTTCAAAACTCAGTAAAATTAGGCTTGGCACAAATTTTTTGTCAAAAAATGCATACATTTTTAAATCACCATTATTCTACAATTAAACATTCAAATTCATTCTTTTTAAAGAGTAGTAGATTTCTACACTAATTAAAATATAGTTAAATTAAAATATAGTAAAACGTGTGGCAAAGAACCTGTCTATGACGGAATCCTGTTTTAAACTGAAAAACGTGTTGATCCATGCAAAATTAATATACTGCTACATAAGAAAATAATATATAATACATTTACACTTGCTAAGAAGGGACCTTGTCTATAATGCATTTTTTCTCCTTTTCTATGCAATTCAGTCTTAGATTTTACTGTATAGCATTCTTCAGATATTTAACACTTCAATACATGGAATATGGATTAACAATATTAATGATAACTGAAACATTTACGTACAAGAAATAGATATTCATTAAAAAATAAATATCGCACCCTGCGGCACTTCTATAAAAATGAAGATTATAAACATGAAAAGAAAAGTTAAGATAAATATTTTTGGTTTGAACTCCTCGTACAAGACAAAATGTTAACCAAATCGACGTAAATATCAATATTTTGTAGAAATTCACTCGGGCCGGGCTAGGCCCGGGCCAAGATTTTAACTTTTTTTCGGACCGAACTTTTAACTTTTATACCGGGCCAATAATTTTTTTCTACGGGCCGGGCCGAGCCTATATTTTTTTTGTACTGGCCAAATTTTTTTTCTCTTAGACGGGGCGCACCCGGGCCTGGAAATGTCGGCCCGTGGAGACCTCTACTATGAGCCCCTCTTTGACTGTGCTCTTAAACTCTATTTTCTGCTTCCTGGCTGGTTTGATTGCCAGATTATAAAATATGTGAGGCATATATCTATATATATATGTACTACATAAAAAAAAAAAAATAAATAAAATAAAATATCGAAATTTTATTAATCACATAAAATAATTTAAAAGCAGCTATTTATAAAAGTTTTGGTGTTATTACATTTTGGTAAGTATAATTTAAAAATTAAATTTGATTATTTAGGTTTTCAGTTAAGCCAGAGTATTTTATGCAATAAACATTACTAAAATTACATTTTTAGCAATGTCTACATGGGGTGTCCATTACTGGAAAATGACTAATTAACCATCCCAGTAATGGACACCCCCTCTTAAAACCTTAAAAATAAATGAAATTTTGTAAATAGCCATTAGTATATAAAATTCAAAGTTTTCTATTGCTACTCAAACAAAAACATTCAAATTTTGCAAGAAAATAAATAATATATAAATTAATTAAACGAAGCCAGCTCTTAACCTCTTCATTAAGATTTTCACAGAAAAACAGCAAAACTTTGAAACATTATTTTCTGCTTCCTGATTGGTTTGATTAAAAGTGTCAACAATAACATAGTTTTATAAAACATACAAGGGGGTATATATAAAATATATATAAAAACAAAATAATTAAAGTTTAATATTTATTAGTTATCTTTTTATGAACCAAAAACAACAAGGGGTGTCCATTACTGGCACATCTACCCTATATATTTTTCCCCCTGTAAAATTAAGAAATATATACAAGAGAGAAAAGTTTAATAAACAATACAACTTAGTACCAAGGCCGAAACTAGCCTTTTGTGCACCCGGGGCAAAGATGGATTTTGGCACCCCCACCCCCTCTTCCGCAAAGTATATTTACAAAGAGAATTTTACTAATTTTCTAATAGCCGACTTATTTTAAAATTTAAAATATGTATAATAGTGAACTACATAATCTACAATGGCGGATCCAAGGGGGTGGTCACGGGGATCATGACCCCCCTCCCCTCTGAACACCAACAAAAATATTCTAAAGATCATTTTTAAAATGAAATATATAGTCCCGATTATCCGAGTTCCGCTTAACCAAATTTCTGCTTTAACCAAGTTATTTTCTTTTGATGGACTGATGTCTTCCATTGTTATGAAACAGCCATTATAAATGAAGTGTTAGGTGAAAATGAAAAAGCAGCCAAAAAAAATTATGGCCATTTTTTCCCCCCATTCTGGTCAGAAAATCAGAGCTCTAACTTTTTAGGGCTGCTCTTTCATCTTCACCTCATTTGTAATGGCGGTTTCATAATAATGGAAGACATAAGTCCATCAGAAGAAAATGATCCAGTCCAAAGGTATAATCCTTCATTTGGCGCCCCTTCGTTCTGGCGCCCGGGGCACATGCCCCCCTCTGCCCCCCCCCCCCCCCCTTAGTTTCGGCCCTGCTTAGTACCGAGTTTACATCACAATAATTTGGAAAGTTATAAAATATGGCTAACTAGTAAAAAAAAAAAAAAAAAAAAAGCTTTTGGCATGGAGTTTTTAAAAGACTGCTTACAAATTCACTCGCCATGTCAGAAAATGTACTCGCCAGTGGCGAGTAAAATGATGTATTTCCCCACCCCTGTATTACAATGTATTTTACTGCAATGTACTCCATTGATAAGAGTTCGTTTTTTGAGCAATTTTGAGCACGTTTTATTACGTATTCATATAATATTATACTAAAAAGAAAAAAATAAATACAATATTTCAAATTTTGTCTAAAAAATTGTGTTCAATTAAATAAATATTTATTAAGTATTCATATAATATTATACTAAAAAGAAAAAAATATATAATACTTCAAATTTTATCTAAGTAATTGTGTTCAATTAAACAATATTTACTAAGTATTCATATAACATTTTACTAAAAATTGTATTGAATTAAATAAATAGTTACTAAGTATTCATATAATATTATACTGAAAAGAAAAAAAAAATACAATATTTCATATTTTTCTAAGAAATTGTATTCAATTAAGTAAATTGTTACTAAGTATTCATATAATATTATACTAAAAAGAAAAAATAAATATCATATTTCAAATTTTGTGTAAGTAATTATGTTCAATTAAATAATATTTACTAAATATTCAACTAATATTACACTAAAAAGAAAAAAATAAATATAATATTTCAAAATTTTGTTTAAGTAATTGTATTCAATTAAGTAAATAATTACTAAGTATTCAGCTAATATTATACTAAATATATATATATATATATATATATATATATAATATTTCAAATTTTGTTTAAGTAATTGCAAAATATTTTTAAAATATTTAATAATATTACTATATAATATCTACTAAGTATTCATAAAATATTTTACTAATAAGAAAAATAAATATCATATTTCAAATTTTGTCTAAGTAATTATATGCAATTAAATAATAGTTACTATGTATTCAACAAATATTGTCTAAGCATTCAACTAATATTGTAAAAGAAAAAAAATATATATAATATTTCAAATTTTATCTTAGTAATGGTGTTCAATTAAATAATATTTACTAAGTATTCATATTTTACTAAAAGAAATCATACAATAGTGAAGACATCAGTCAAAGTGTTTAAACACATAGATTAATTAAATTACTCTTGAATCAACTTCACTTAAATTTAATTTTTTTTTTTCAATTTCTTATCAAATGAATCCTGAGTTAACTTTATTTCATATTAAATTCCTGAAGTTATCCATTAAATAAGTTAATTTTCAATACTTTTAATATATTAGAACGTTTAATATATCACCCACCGTTTGTATAAACAACTGTTATTCCCTTATTAATAATTAATATTATCATATGCTACCATACAATTCTTCAAAAAAGGATAAAACCATTAACGTAATATATATCATTCACCCTGTATATAAAAACTATTTCCTTGTGTTACCATACTATTCTTCAAAAAAGGATAAAACCATTCACATAATATATATCATTCACCCTGTATATAAAAACTGTTACCATACAATTCTTCAAAAAAGGATAAAACCACCATCCAAAATGAATTGTTTAAAACAAAACGTATTCCTATCCTCTTTAATCTGTGTGTTTATTTTTTCAAAATGTTCGAGTATGGTACTCCTATTACAACTTTTAAAGGAATGTTATAATTTGTACATGTATAAATAAAGAAATAAACAATCCCATAACAATTAAAAATGTATTACATATCTATAAAATATCCTACTAAAAACCTTAATACTATGATTCATACCTTTCAAGAATTAAAAAAGTTAATACTATTCTTCGAAAAAGAATAGAACCGTTAACATAATACATATCATATCAATCAATTAATCAATCAGTCATATCAATCAATCAATCAATCATATCATTACTAATATGTATGTTTATTTTGCTATACCTTTTAGAACTTTTAATAGAGTGTTAGAGTATAAATTGCATATGTATAACTTAAGAAAACAACAATTCTTTAATAAATAAAAAATATAACATAAGTTTAAAACATTAAACTAATAATCTTAATGTTATAATTTATACTATTTAAAATTAAAAAGTTAAAAAAAACTTTTATAAAATTTAAAAATTAAAACTTTGAAAAAAAAAACTTTATAAAATTTAAAATTAAAACTTTGAAAAATTATAGAGTTTACAAAATTAAAAAAATTAAAACTGAAAAGTTTAAAAAATTAAGTTAATAAAATTAAAATAATATTTAAAAACTTCATAAATTAAGTTTGCAAAAGCGAGTTTACCTGCCTGTACATGTACATGACTTTCAACATGTTATAGTTTAATATATATCTTCTTTTTTATCGTATAAAAGCAATAGGTTAATATATATATATATATATATACACACACACTCACACACATACATATAGTATACACATCAATACCATGTCTTGATCATTTAATCTTGATACATCATCGTTTTACATAGTAGAATATCCATCTTGAGAACCAGCCATATTATCTTAAGTGTAAAAACGTCTTCACACATTCAAAAAAGAGCAAACACTAATGAAAAAAGTCTCGTTCCATTCAATTTCATATAACCATAGGGGACGCATGTTAAAAAAATTTAATGATTGGTGCATAAATGTGAGAATAACACGTGACATAAAGTATAAAGTTCACGGGAAGTGGATCAACCAGATATTGAAAGATACTTTTGTAATGTCTAGAAAGTATATGATTATTCGAATTACGAGTTTGAATTCATCGTTCTAACGTTTTACAAGTTAATTTTATTATTTCAGTGAAATATATGTTAAACCAATGTTTAAAGTGGTACTAAATTTTATTAAACTATACAAAAGAATGAGTTAAAGTGTAGCATTAGTTTTAAAATTCATTAGAACTAATGTAGAATCATTAAATAATTATCTATTGCAATAACGAACTAGGGGCTGATTTAATTTATAATAATTGCTTATTGTATAACTTTCTCTCAAAATGGGTCCTTGAAATCTCTAAACTTATTAAGAAAAAATAATAGTTCGCCCTTGACCGGACTCGAACCGGTAACCCCATGGTTAACAGCCATATGCGCTATCCAATTGCGCTACAAGGACATTAAAATAGAAAATTAAAAAATTGTCAGAATGTTAAATGTTGTGATGCAATTATGACTCCTGTTAAGTTAAATTAATATTAAACGAAAGCATAATAAAGGGTTATGTATTTAGAAAAGATAGTGTTCAAAAGTATGTTAGTAAATGTTGGGGCACGGTTTGCCCAGTGGATAGCGTATCACACACAAAAAATGAAATTTGACTCATAGTTTATAGGTTCGAAACCAGGGTTTGGTAAAATGAACCTACTCTCACGCGTAGAAGCGATAAAATCAGTTAAACTAAAAATGAAAATCGTATACATTAAAGTAATTCTCAAATAGTGCATAGCATATCAGTTACAAAAAATGAAATTTGTTACGAAGTTCGAAACTAAGGTATGGTAGAATGACCCTACTCTCGCATGCAAAATCGATAAAATCTTATCCATTAAAGTAATTCTCAAAGTGCAGTAGTAGTTAAAATAGGTACTGTTGACTTATCTTAAGTAACCGACACACCAACGCGAATAAATGAGAGGGCCACAATTTTTGCCTTGAAACATCTAAAATCTCGACTTACAGGTATAGTTTCTTGGCTTGATCAGTTAAACCTACTTCAAATTATCAAGTCAAGGACTATTTTGTTACAGGTTCGATTCCAAGTGAAATTTTTATGAAAAAACCTAATTACAATAGTTTCCAATTCCTGCCGATAGAGGGCGCCACTTAACATTTTCATGTCCAAATTCTAAGTCGATTCCAAAAATTAAGCTCCCTCTCAAAAAGACCTAACCCCATACGTCATAGTATAACATTACCTTATATGGTTATTCATTCAAACCCTAAGATGATACGAGAAATTAAACCCCGCCTAAATCTAGATCGATTCCTTACGTTCGAAAACTATCTATAATTTTCGTCTAAACTAATACTCTCCTACAATAGCATGATCTTTCCACACTTTACTCTTATCTCACTATCAGATTATCTTATCTCACTATCAGAATATCTTATCAGATTATCCTATCTTATCTCCTTCCCTAACACTCTTGCCCCACCAGTGGCCGAGAGGTTCTGCTCTCAAAGCTGGAAGACGGGAGGTGCAGGGTTCGAACCCAATCGCGCCCGTCGGCCTAATCGTTCGGAGTTTTCGTGGTTTTCTTCGAGCCGTGGATTTTCCATGCGTAAATACGGATTAGGTTCCCTTAGAAAGACCCCCACGGAGGGCACTTCCCCCGTGGGCCTATATCCCTCGTGTAGATAATTGGCCGTCACAAATCAACCCAACCCAACCCTAACACTCTTCTCAAAAGCGAATGGAAAAGAACATGTACTCCTTTGGGAAATCATGACTTACACCAGAAGCGCGGTAAGTTTGACTCTTCTGAAATCTTCCTTTCTCTCGCCCTCTCTCTCGCACCTTTCTCGAAATGTTACTCTCGATGATTGTCATTTCATGCTCGGCCAAGAAGGGCCGAGATGAGATATCGAGGGGAGGGCTGGACAGAGAAATAGGCATGACAATGAGCTGTGAAATGAATCTTTAATTTTCAATGTTTTTCTTATTTTAGCCCTACCAAGCTGTCACATACCTGGAGCCCTCCGATAAATATTATTTATTAAATATAAAAATTTCAAAGAGGAAGATGGGTCGGGTGAATTCCGAGGACGTGAGAGTGGGCGGGGCGCAATTAAAAAAAAAAATTACCGAACTCTTCTTGTGACATATCATCGAAAAGCCCTTTGACAACTCTTTCATATTATAAACCTTTCTTCCCCCGAAGGTGAAATTCGGGGGGTGGTGAGGGGGCGAACAAAATTTTAAAACCGTAGCCGATTCCTATAATAAATTTAAATATAATTTTAGATATGGATTTTTTGTGCAGTCTTCCGGTAAATATTATTTATTGAACATAAAAATTTTAAAGTGGGGGCTGCGTAAATTCCGGGGCGAAAGAGTGCGCCCAAGGGGGGGGGGGGAGGGACGGGGAGCAATTTTCAAACTTTTTTTGGACGCGTCATGTGATATGTTATCGGAAAGCTCTCGGATAACTCTTTCATATTATGAGACTTTCTTCCTCCCCTCCCCAATTTGGCCCCCACTGCGGGGGGTAGTTTTTTCCGTTTTTATCATTTTAGATCGGATTTTTTTATGGAGCCCTCCGAAAAATATTATTTATAATATATGAAATTTCAGGACACTTTTCTAAATTTAGCCAAGAACACTCATGTGAGATATCATTGGAAAGGTCAGTGACTACATATTGATGTTATGCACCTCCGGTGACAGTCCCCCCCCCCGGGGGACATTTTTCCAAATTTAGCAAAGACCCTTCATGTGAGATATCTTTGGAAAGGTCTGTGACTACTCATTGATTTTATGCACCTATGGTGTCCGTCCCCCCTCTTTGCCCCCCCCGGGGGCACTTTTCCCAAATTTAGCCAAGACCCCTCATGTGAGATATCCTTGGAAAGGTCTGTTACTACTTAATTATGTTATGCACCTCCGATGACAGCCCCCCCCCCACTTTGTCTCCCCAAAGGACACTTTTTCAAATTTAGCCAAGACCCCTCATGTGAGATATCATTGGAAAGGTCTGTAATTACTTATTGATGTTATGCACCTACGGTGTTCGTCCCCCCCACTTTGCCCCCCCCCACGGGGACACTTTTTCAAATTTAGCCAAGACCCCTTAAATGAGATATCGTTGGAAAGGTCTGTGACTACTTATTGATGTTATGCTCCTCCGGTGTCCGTCCCCCCACTCCCCCTCCTGGGATACACTTTTCCAAATTTAGCCAAGACCCCACATGAGAGATATCGTTGGAAATGTCTGTGACATTGATGTTATGCTCCTGCGGTGTCCGTCCCCCCCCCCTTTGCCCCCCCCCGGGAGACACTTTTTCAAATTTAGCCAAGACCCCACATGTGAGATATCGGTGGAAAGGTCTGTGACTACTTATTGATATTCTGCACTTCCGGTGACGCCCCCCACTTTTCCCCCACGGGGGACACTTTTCTAAATTTAGCCGAGAGCCCTCATGTGGCTTATTGTTGTAAAGGCCTATGACCACTTACTCATGTTATCCACCTCCCGCACCCCTCCCCCCTCTTTGCCCCCACGGGAAGGGCATTTTTATAAATTCAGATCCAGACCACTCATGTGACATATTGTTTGAAAGGCATAAAGACCTGTGATGACTTATTCATTTTATGCAGCTATTGTGTCCTTCCGCTCAATTTGACACCTCCCCCAAGAGATCTGGTCCGAGGTTCGTTCGTTTCGAGATTATATTTTTTTTACAAGGTTTTGTTGTGCGTGCACACCACGCCTGCTATACGGTGTCGTATATAGCGGGTAACCTGTTCGTGATTTCATATTACAAGATTACATATAACTTAGGGGCCCGATTAAAGGAGGGGCCCGCTAGCGGGCGAAGTCACCTAGTCTTTATTAACACCGACTCATTCCAGTTCACCCGCAGACGATTCTTGATAAATGTATGACGTATATAATATATAATATATAATGTATAAAAGCAATTGGCAAACTGCAGTCATCGAGAAAAAATTTACACAATCGAAAAATATCGAGATGTCCATACAATTGAGAAAATCGAGAAAAACATCTCGTTATCGCCCATCCCTAGCCTGGAGGTACCTATCGTAATAGAAGTATAAAAACATTGTTGATATGAATTTTCGAAAAAATTCGTAGGTAATTAGCCGAGATATTAACCCTTAAAGAGACGGACGGTATAGACATATACATAATGACAAGGGCGGCCTACTGTATTTACTATCGGCTTTTAAAGCCTGGATAACAACTTTTAATGATATATTTGTGTAATGCAATGCCCACTAGCATCAGTATAAAAGCAACACACGTCAAATTGTTAAAAACAGATTAATTTAATTAGAATTAAGCGCATAAATACTATTGGATTTGCGGATAGTTTGCACAGAGTGGATCTCTCTATACGCCTCCCGTGTCTTTAAAAGTTCATTAGAAACGTACCTATAGAAAAACGCGGCACGGACCAAGGCGACGTAGCAACTTTGCGACTTCCTTTTGAAGCGCGCTTAGCACAATCCCAAGTTTAAACTTTGAACAAGGGCTTTGTTTTAGTTACACTGTAAAAGGAAAAGTTTATTACTACGCTGAATTTAGTTTTATGAAATGCCAAATGAACTTTAAATGTACAGTGCTTTCGTTGCCAGTACCGAAATAAGTTCATTATAAACGGATTAGGTTAATATTTAAGAAAGAGTTATACAGAATAGCAATAATTTGTATTATTAGGGATGCACGTGATTTTGGCCGAATACCGAATATTTGACCCACAGGTGAACCGAATCCCGAATGTTCGGCTAACCGAATACTTTTTATATTTCAAAGTTTAAAGGTATTAAAATGTTATTTTTAAAAAGAATTTTGCATGAAATTTAATAAAGGAAACTTTCATCTTAATAAACAAGAGCTTTTTATAAGTAAACTTTACATTGAAAAACATCTGCTTTGAGTTAATTAAAAAAGATAATAATAAGACTTTTTTTATTAATAAAATTTTAAAATTTCATGGTTTCTTCTACGAATTAAAACAAACATTTTTAAATCAAAGATAAATAGTGAAAAAATCGGAAGAAAAACTTTACAGGGTCATATACTGTTTATTTCTCAGGAAGAGACTAAAGCAAAAATAAATAAATAATATAATATACCCAAATAATGACAGCTCAACAAGATTAACTTTTCTATTCTCTTTGATTTAGCAAGTAAGTTTTTAAATTATTCTAGATCAGTGTCTGGAGTGGGCGAACATTTTCAGAGATTGTAAACATACAGGTTGTTCCTAAAATCTTGAACAAACTTTCAACGGGGTTAATATGGATAATATGGTCAGATTAAAAACGATTCATTTAAAATTTCTTATTTAAAAAAACTTTCTTTTCGCTTTGTTAAAGAATACCGGGAGACAAAGATTCTGTTTATTTAATTCATTTTATATTAGCTTATTTTGAAATGTTTAACTGATTTTATTTAATCAAAGATGAAAACAGCCATTGTATCTTTTAACAGCAGCTGATTTGGCCTTAAAATTCACAAACCAAATCGAACTGAATAGAAACCCGTTTATAGGAAGATCGCCACTGTTTTTTAAATTATAATTCAATTTTCCGAAATCTTTTTAAAGCCGATCCAATTAGCGTGCTTTTAGAATCTGTGGTGTCTGAACGGGGGTTGGCGAGAGTAGCTCGTAGGGGGCAGAGCGCCCTAGTTAGTTAAAAAAAATATATTTACCTTAATAATGTCTTAAAATTATATTATCTTAAACTTATTTACAAAAAAAAAAAAAAAAAAAAAAATGTATTATGTTGTTTGTTACTGTTATCAATCAGTGAGGCACTCTACTGACCTCTGGGAGTGGGACTGGACAATACATGTCATTATGAAAAATATCGTTTCTTTCCATTTATATTTCCCAGCGGAATTTTCTTCCGTCTTAAACAGTAACTTTGCTACATGGAATCCCAAAATCAATGTCCGGTTCCGCGTTACACAGATTGTTCCCCCTTTGACAGATTTCTAGAAAATCTCAATGTTTAAAAATGTGGACTCTGAAAAATTTCCACCTTAGATAGATTTCACTGTATTTTAAAACATAATGAAACTTATTTATATTATTGAGGCACACTAGATGATGGTTTCTGCAGAATATGTTATCTGTAGTACTTACAGTACGAGTAGAGGGGAACTCAAAATTATTCCGTGACAACATCGCCTATGGATAAAAATCATTTGCGTCGTATTATAATGATGTTACCCTATTACAAACATAATGAAATTAATATGAATTTCTGAGGTGCATTAATACATGCTTTCTGTAGAATATGGGCGCAAAGCATTTGTCATTCATTTACAGGGTCACAGAAAAGAGTTCGGTTATATAACGGAAAATTTCATAGCGTATTGCAAAGCTGTTGCACTATTTCAAATATGATGAAATTGACACACACTACTGAAGTTTACTACAAGATGCTTGCAGTAGAGTATGATGTGCATTGCGTTTATCATTCATTTACAGGAACACATAAAAGATTTCGATACAATTCAATATCCCAAGTTTTTGGCCTATTAGGGAGGATTGCTGATAGTGCATTTTCAGTTATGGTATGCCTTTTTAAGTTTAACTAAATTCTTGTATACAACGTGGAGTAGTGATGGGCGATTCTGGAAAATTTGAGAATCGATTAAAATCGACATCGTATAAAACAGAATCGATCACAATAAGAATCGATTCCCAAATTCTAGAATCGATACTTGAATCGATATTTCGATGTTCACAGATAAGCTCAAAAATAGTAATTCCAAAACGTAGCGAATCAGCAGGGTCGTAACGATTACCTCTCACCCCTCACCCCCATTTATGGGGGCCCTAGACAATGTCAGGGGCCCAGAAGTACATTTGAAACGAATAATAAGGTTTTTTAACTTTGAAAATTATTATTTTTAAGATGTAATTTTAATAATAATTTATATTATATTTAAATTTATTTTTTTAAAGAAAGATCTCGGTCAGATAGAAAAAAAGGAAGAATTATTTTTTTTTCATCCGGAAAAGATGTACTTTCTACTCTTATTTCCTTCAACCAAACAAATGGGGACTTAATTCCTATAAACGTCATTCTTCTTAAAAATGTACAGATGAGCGAAATTTTGAAGGCTATAAATTTATTTAAAAAGTTAAATGGTTTTTCAGTCTTTTTAGGGCCTCCTATAAGCGTGGGGGAAATGCAATTATTGCAAATCTTCTTTCAAAATAGCTGTGATGATGTAATTAAACAATCATCACATGCCACATACTAATTATCCCCCAATGAATGAGAAAAATTCTCTATTTAATAATATATTAAACTAAAATTTCTTTCCCTTTTTAAAATACATATTTCCTTCTCTCATTTACAGTTTATAAATATCTTTCTCTTTAATGTTTACCAAATTTTCAGCTGTTAACAACAACAAAAAAAGTTCTCATCTTAGAATCATTAACAGTGAAATAACATACTTTTCTCTGCTTAACAAATAAATAAAAATATATCCTTTGATTATATGGTGTTTTTTTCCAGCAGTAATCTAAAAACTTTAAACAGTTATTGACTCATTCGCTGACAGTGTCGGACGTGAATCTGCATATATCATGATTTTCTTTCTTTTTTTTTTTTTTTAAATATCGGTCTTGTTCTTATACTAGGAAAACAGGACTTCTGTGATCACTTTGTTTATGAAAAAACAAAGAAACAGAAATGGTATAGAGTAATAACAGGCAGATGCCTCAGTTATTTATTGAAACCACGAGATTCTGAAAGATTAATGATTATGAAAGTAGTAATTAAACTGCTTTTAATTAAATAAAAGGCTTTTTAGCAGAGATAAAAAAAATAAATACTAAATTTATTTCAGGAATATAAACAGATTTTAGATATTAACGCAGCTTAAAAAGCATTAACAACACAACATATTTTGATAAATTTTATTTGATATAAATTTGATATATTTTGATAAATTTGCTACTAATAAGTATGTGATCACTTCCTATATTTAAAGAAATATTCTTTTACTTTTTTCATACGAGAGTAAATAAAATTTTACAGTTTAAAAAAGTCCTTCCGGCCAGTGCCGGGAAGAAGAGGTAGCTTTCAAATTCCTTATTTTAAAAAAGCCAACTTATATTATTCAAACACACGAAGCTCAATTATTGGAAACCGAATATAGGAGATTCAATACTAATTTTTATCAATAGTAAATCATTATGAATGAGAATTTCGCGAAATTAGTCAGCTTTATCGAAGCTGCTTTTATTTAAAGTAACTTATATTTGGCTGAGATGTTGATGTATATTATCTACATGTCTTCTTACATGGAAATAGGCGAATACGTGTGTTATCGCGTGACAAATACAAGATCGTTTCAAAATGTTAGCCATACTAGAAATTCAAAGTGCTATAATTCAACCATTTTTTAAGATATAAACAAAAGAAGAAATTTTCAGAAACAAAATCTGCTCTGGAATCTTTGTATCAAAGACAAACACATAAAAAAATCTTTTTCATTTTCCAATTTTTTAATACCTCATTTTAAATTTTAAATTTAATTTTTTTTAAATGGCAACCCTTTTGAAACAAGATAGCGAATGAAGCTGGCCAACGAACTCGGTCGAGACATTGGTATGTACTATGTACAGACCAAGTAACATCCAAATCGGTTCATAAATACGCTTGTTATCGCGTGACAAAAATCAGGTCGTTTTAAAATGTCAGCCACAATAGAAATTCAAAATGCTATAACTCAGCCATTTTTTTAGATATAGACGAAACAAAATCTGTTCCGGAATCTTTGTATTAAAGTCCAACACATACGAAAAAAATCTTTTTCATTTTACAATTTTTTGGTATCTCATTTTAAATTTTAAATTTTTGAAATTTTTTTAAATGGGAGCCATTTTGAAACAAGATGGCGGATGAAGCTGGCCAACGAACTCGGTCGAGACATTGGTATGTACTATGTACACACCACGGTACATCCAAATCGGTTCATAAATACGCCTGTTATCACGTGACAAATATCAGGACGTTACAAAATGTCAGCCACTCTAGAAATTCAAAATGCTATAACTCAGCCATTTTTTAAGATGTAGACGAAACAAAAACTGCTCCCTAATCTTTGTATCAAGGTGAAATACATAAGAAAATAATATTTTTTCAATTTTCAATTTTTTGGTACCACATTTCAAATTTAAATTTTTCTTAAAAATTTAAATGGCTGCCATTTTTAAACAAGATAGCGGATGAAGCTGGCCAACGAACTCGGTCGAGACATTGGTATGCACTATGTACAAACGAAGTTACATCCAAATCGGTTCATAAATACGCCTTTTATCGCGTGACAAAATTCAGGACGTTTCAAAATGTCAGCCACGCTAGAAATTCAAAATGCTATAACTCTGCCATTTTTTTAGATATAGACGAAACAAAAACTGCTCCGGAATCTTTGTATAAAGGTCAAATACATAAGAAAAAAATATTTTTCCATTTTCCATTCTTTGGTACCAAATTTCAAATTTAAAATTTTTAAAAAAATTTTAAATGGCCGCCATTTTGAAACAAAATGGCGGATGAAGCTGGCCAACGAACTCGGTCGAGACATTGGTATGCACTATGTACAAACGAAGTTACATCCAAATCGGTTCAAAAATACGCCTTTTATCGCGTGACAAAATTCAGGACGTTTCAAAATGTCAGCCACGCTAGAAATTCAAAATGCTATAACTCTGCCATTTTTATAGATATAGACGAAACAAAAACTGCTCCGGAATCTTTGTATAAAGGTCAAATACATAAGAAAAAAATATTTTTCCATTTTCCATTCTTTGGTACCAAATTTCAAATTTAAAATTTTTAAAAAAATTTTAAATGGCCGCCATTTTGAAACAAAATGGCGGATGAAGCTGGCCAACGAACTCGGTCGAGACATTGGTATGTACTATGTACATACCGAATTACATCCAAATCGGTTCATTAATTCGAGAGTTACAGTATGACAAATGTCAGATATATATATATATATATGGATGTATATATATATATATATATATATATATATATATCAACTTTTGAACGGAGGGTGGTTTCGGGGTCTGGGGGTCATGATCGATGAAAATATACCAAATTTTTTTGAAATCGCTTTCCTCCGAACGGCTGCAATAGGTAGCTTTTTGTAATGAAAGCTACCTAAAAGAATAAGCCCGATCCTGAAGGCTGGTATAAAATCGACCTAAAACAAAAGACTTCGGTCATCTGAATGTTAAATTTACAATGGTTGCTTATGCTTTTTATTGCGTTGGTTTTTAGATGCCACGAATTTACTAAAATCTAATTTATAATCATATAAATCAATGATTTTTTATTTCCAAGTTTATGAGTAGTAAAGATTAAATCCTTCCCAGGTGAGGGTGATGGTGAAGAAGATCCTGGTTGCGCCACTCTAGAGAGAAAAAAATAAAAATAAAAGTGCCCAGTTCAACTGATGGCATTGAGCTCACAGGCTATTCACACTAATTGTATATTGTACTCTTATTTCAAAGAATAATCCTCCTCAAAAAATAAATGAAGGGGGATTAGCCCCCGTTTCCACCCACCCCCCCTTTATACTTAACCAATGAACCTCCAAATGTAATCAGGGAAGCTCCTTAATATAATAAACTGGTATACCAAATTTGAAGCAAATCAGATAATTCTGCATGAAAAAAACATTTCGCTAAATTAAGGGAGGGGACCCTAACTCCCCTTTATACTTAACTAATGAACCTCCAAATCTAATCAGGAAAGGTCGTTATCAGAATGAACATAGAAAAAAAATTAAAGTAAATTGGTTAATTCTGCATAAAGATCCATTTATCTAAGTTAAGGGGAGGGGTCTTGCCAACCCCCATTGACTTTTTTATACTTAACCAATGAACCTCCAAACCTAATGAAGGAAGCGCCATATCGAAATAAACCGGTATATCAAATTTGAAGCAAATCGAATAATTCTGCATGAAAAACCCATTTATCTAAATTAAGAGGGGGGGGGGTCGACCCCCTTTATCCTTAACTAATGAACCTCCAAATTTAATCAGGGAAGCTCCTTAACATAATAAACTGGTGTACCAAATTTGAAGCAAATCAGGTAATTCAGCATGAAAAAACCATTTCGCTAAATTAAGGGGGGTATTAGCTCCCCCATTTCTCCCTTTATGCCTAACCAACGAACCTTCAAATCTCATCAGGAAAGCTCCTTATCAGAATGAACGTTGAAAAAAGAATTAAAGTAAATTCGATAATTCTGCATGAAAATGCATTTATCTAAATTAAGAGAAGGGGACTTGCCGCCCTTTCCCCCTTTTATACTTAGGTAATGATCTTCCAAATCTAATGAAGGAAGCGCCATATCGCAATAAACCAGTATATCAAATTTGAAGCAAATCGAATACTTCTGCATGAAAAACCCGTTTATCTAAAAAAGGGGGGGTAGCCCCCGTCCTCCCCCTTTATACTTAACCAATAAACCTCCAAATCTAATCAGGACAGCTTCTTAAGATATTAAACCAGTATACCAAATTTGGAGCAAATTGAATAATTCTGCATGAAAAACCCATTTATCTAAATTAAGGGGGGGGGGTGTCTAGCCCCCCTTTATACTTAACTAATGAACCTCCAAATCTAATCATGTCAGCTCCTTAACATAATAAACGGGTACACCAAATTTGGAGCAAATCGATTAATTCTGCATGAAAAACCCATTTATCTAAATTAAGTAGGGAATAGCCCCCTTTTCCCCTTTATCCTTAACCAATCAATACCCAAAACTAATCAGGGAAGCGCCTTATCAGAATGAACCTAGAAAAAAAAAACTGAAGCAAATCGGAAGTTTCTATCAAGAGTTATCGCGTTACATACATGCATACATACGTACATACAGAACCTGCGGGCACATTAGCTCTCAGGCCTTGATAGCCTGTGAGCTAAAAAGAAAAGTTAAACTGATGGCATTGAGCTCGCAGGCTATTCACACTAACTGTATATTATACTCTTATTTCATAGAATAATGCCCCTCGAAAAATAAATTAAGGGGGGATTGCCCCCCCCCCCGTTTCCCCTCTTTATACTTAACCAATGACACACCAAATGTCGTCAGGGAAGTGCCTTATCGAAATAAACCGGTATACCAAATTTGAAGCAAATCGGATAGAAAAGCCCATTTATCTAAATTTAAGAGGGGTATTAGTCCCTGTCTCCCCCTTTATATTTAACCAATGAACTTCCAAATCTAATTAGGGAAGCGCCTTATCAGAATAAACCGGTATACCAAATTTGAAACAAATCGGATTGAAAAACCCATCTATCTAAATTATGGGATATTAGCCCCTCGTTCCCCTCCTTTAGACTATAACAATGAACCTTCTAATCTAATCAGAGTAGCTCGTTATCAAAATTAACCGGTATACCAAAATCTGATAATTCTGCATAAAAATCCATTTATCTAACTTAAGAGGGGATTAGCCCCCTCCCCCCTTTATACTTAACAACTGAACTCCTATAACTAATCAGGGAAGCACCTTATCAGAATGAACCTAGAAAAATAATTCGAAGCAAACCGGATATTTCTATCAAGTGTTATCGCGTTACGTGCATACGTACGTACGTACATGCATACAAAAATACATACAGAACCGGCGGGCACATTAGAGCTAAAAAGTGCCAAGTGCGTGTAACTAGGGGGGGGGGAGGGCCAGAAAATAAAAGAGGACATTAAAAGCTTTCCAACGATATATTACACGAGATGGTTTGGAAGAAAGTATAACTATGCCCCCTGGGGGACGGGTTAGTCCCAAACGGTCGGAGGCTGCGACCTCAAATATCTTTAGTCAAGGTTTCAAAATGAGGATTTATAATAAAATAGAACGAGAATTTGGCATTTTAAAAATTGCATGCATATTTTGAACGGCCCTGTAAATTAAGATTGGCAAGGAAGGGGGGGAGGGGGATTAGAAGGGACGAACTTGAAAAATACAACAAAATAATTTAGTAACCCGAATAACTGTGCTTCTAAACAAAATTATAAGGATTTAACCTAGTGTTGAATTTAGGGGATGGCCCGGTGGGGACATCCCCCCCCCGAAATATTGAACCCCCTCGGAAGTTTTAAGATTTTATGCTTTTTAATGACAAATGTGCAATTCCCCCCTCCCCTTACGGATCTCTAAAATACGCTCTTCCGCGGAGTCGTAGAAATTCCTCCCATAGAAAATTACCAGCATTCAACACTGATGTAACCAAGAAAGAAAAAAAAATCCTTCCTTATACGAAATTTTACGTCAATTCTGCCACTAAAACAGTAAAATTGGAAGAATAAATAGAACGATTCAACCCGATTCCGAATCGTGGATCGACCGCGATTCGATTTGCATTGAAGTAAATTAAAGTATAACGATCTAACCGCATCTAAAGAATCGTCCGCAAAACGATCTACCCGCATTTAAAGAATCGTCTTGAAAACGATTCAACCCGATCTAAACATCGACATCGAATCTGTGTACTGAATCGATTTGCTACTTCTGATCCTACGTTACCGGTGGAATCGATTTCTTTTTTTCTTGCTTTCTTTTGTATTTAGAAAAAGAAAAGTGTTGAATTCGTGAAAAATTTCGACTACCGGTTTTCGAAGGATTTATAGTTTTAGAAGATCTTGTCTGGAATACGATTTGACTATTTTTATAAATTGTCTGTCTGTTAGTCTGTCTATTTGTTTGTCTCTGACAAAAAGATTGTGGGCGGTCTATTTAAAGAACTAATGCATGGAATCTGTTGAAACCTTAGATTCAGTTAGACCTTCATGTAAATTGGAGTTGATAACTTTTTGGTGAAAATCGCACAGCAGGTGGCGCTGCTATGTTGCATTTTTCAGGATTTCTGCATGATCGTTATCTCAAAAACTAATGCACGAATTTTTACCAAACTTCAGATTCGGTTAGACGTTGACGTAAGTTGTTGATGATTAGGTTTTAATGTAAATTTACTGGTAGGCGGCGCTGCTATGCTGCATTTTTTCCAATTTTCGCAACAGCTCTATCTCAAGAACTAAAGCACGGATTTTCATCAAACTTCACATTCAGTTAGACGTTGGCACAAGGCGGGCGTTGCTATGCTGAATTGAATTCAGCATTTTTCTCCGGAATGGATTTCTGCGGCTCCAGCGAGGGGCATTCTAGACTTCAGAGGAGGGGAAGGGGGGGGGGTGGACTTTTGTACATTAAGCATAAAATCTCAAACCTTTTGGGGGGATATTTCAATGTTCGGGGTGGATGTCATCCCCCCCCCCCGGGCCACCCCCTGAATTTAACACGTTTGTCAGGATTTAAACGATTTTAGGGATCATATCTCAAGGACTAATGAACGTAATTTCATCAAATTTAATATTCCGTTAGACACTGTCATATGTTGTTCCTGATTAGGGTTTCATGCAAATCATATAACAGGTTGCACCGCTATGCTGGTGCTTTCAGCAAATTTAATTCAGACATTTTTCTCCGGGAGGGATTTCTGCGGTTCTTGAGAGAGACATTCTAGAGTTCCGTGGGGGGGGGGGGGGAAGACTTTTGTCTATTAAGCAAAAAATCTCAAATCTTCCTGGGGGACATTTCAATGTTCCGGGGGGATGTCCTCCGGTACCAACCCCTGAATTCAACACTGTTTTTCAGGGTTTACAAGATGTTAGCGAGAATATCTCAAGAACTAATGAAAGGAAATTCATCAAACCTAATATTCTGTTAGACATTGACATAAGTTGTTCCTGATTAAGTTTTCGTGTAAACCATATAACAGGCTGCGCTGCTATACTGCATTTTACACGATATTCGTAATAGCTGTATCTAAAAACTAATGCATGGGATTAATTCAAACTTCATATAATGTTACACTATCACATAAATAGATCCTTATTAGGCTTGGATGTATACTGCCAAACAGGTTTCGCTTTTATGCTCTTTGAATTGGGAATTTCTGTTGCAGACATCTAAGAGGTTGTGGGCCGAAATTCAATTATTTGTTTGGAAAATGCATTCTTTTAAAATGCACATATTTCAACGAACCTATACTTTTTGAATCCTCATGATGCCATAGGTTATCATTTAAATTTGACAGTGTGATAGCGAATTTTGAAGTTTTAACATGTTTGAGATAGAAGAAAGTTTTGGTATTGGCTCATCCGACTACTTTACCTACAACTTTTTAAGGAAAATGAAAATGACCTTACCTTTAGAGACATCGATTAAAAAAAATTATAGAATCGATTATATCGAGTTGGCCATAGTATCGATTAAATCGATTAAAAAAATCGAAATCGCCCATCACTAACGTGGCGTGCATAAATTCTACGAACCATATAGAGGGCTACACAAATGAATTCGTAAGCATTACTGAGAATGAAAGTGTATTGCTTATATGTGTTTATTACTTGAGTTATGCATTTTCAAGCTCAACTGGATTTAGTATACTAAGAAATGTTTGCAGCAAATAATAAAATCATATACAGGACAATTCAGAGATCTGAATGCATGGAATATGAATAGTAATTCCTGAAAGGGTGATTGTTGCTGTTTAAAGCGTGTTTTTGCCTATATTAAATTTCAGCTTAACCTTTTGAAACTCAACAACTGCGATTCGAAAAATATTTACCTAAGTGTTAGAATACATCATATTAACCCATTTGTGCCTGGCGTCCTAATTTTGGGACGCTTTCTTAAAAAAATTCCCATTACAAATTCTTTACAAATATCCTTTCAAAACTTAGTAAAATGTATCCTTAGTATTTGTTTTCAATATTTATCCATAAATGGCAATGCATTTTTAAGAATAAAAAGGTGAAATAACTGTTTGTTGTAGTGCAAAGTTGGATTTTCTTGAATTAAATGGCGCGTAAGAAAAGGTAAGATATTTCTTTTATTTTTTTTATTAATCATTTTATAAGTGGTATTATTTATGAGATGAAACATTATTTTAAAATTTGTATTTTTGTATTTTTTCAGATTTCTAATTTTTTGCTCGAATTTGAACCTTTATATATCGTCCCAATTTTGGGACGCTAGGCACGAATGGGTAGGGGTTTTCTCCGTTACTGTCTATGCATTAAATGTATGTTTTATTCCATTTATTTTGTTACAAAATGGTTACATACCACTCGGATTTTTATTTGGTTATAAAATTATTATTAGGATTATTATTTGGCTATTCTTTGTTATTACTATAGGGGAAACAGGGGCTAGGCTCTGTTCAAGAACAAGACACCCACCCCTTCCTACACTTAGCTATTGGCTTAGAAAAAATTTATATCATACCGTTATGATTTGTACTTAGTTTAGTATTTGACATCCAGAGGTTACTAAAATAATTGCAGCAGAACCTCGATTATCCGCCGTAATTGGGTCCGAACCGACAGCGGATAATCAAATTTCCAGATAATCGAGAATTTATCAATAATCATCTAGTTTAATATGCAACATCGTCATCGAACTGCTATTAGGACTCTTTAAACGGCTTAATAAACAGCTAAATTTAAATTATACATGAAAATAATTTTATTTGATTAGAACAGGGACGTGTACACGGGGGGGGGGGGGGAGGGAGAGGTATAATCTTCACGTGATCGGATCTCGCGGGAACTCAAGCTAATTTCAATGGAATTCGAAGAAAGAGGAGCCAAAATGCTTATCTCTATTCGTGGTTTGGAAGGGAACACTTGCATACACAAGGAATATAAAAGTAAAAAAAAAAAAAAAAAAAAAAAAAAAGTTGGAAAAAATTCAGGCTATCGTCTTCGGTTTACAGAGAGTGCCGGTTACACGAGGGTCGGATAATCGAAGTTCTATTGTACCATATATACTCGTGTGTAAAACGAAGAATTTTTGACAATTTTCTGCAAGTAAATTGGGGGGTAAACTTATACGCGAGTCAATTACATGACCCCCCCCCCCCCCCAAAAAAAAAAAAAAAAACCCTTCGAATACTGCAAAAGTCTGATTTTTTATGTATATAAAAAATAAAATAATATATAAAATATAAAAATAATAATAATTTATTATTAAAAAATTTCAATGATTTGTTTTTGTTTACTTACTAATTTTTGGCATTAGTAAAATCTTTGAAATTGAAGTAAAAAGTTAGGGGATCGACATACGCGAGTTTTTGCATTCAAAAGTTTGTGCGTCGGCGTATATGCGAGTATATACAGTATATATACTCTATTAGTAATTATTGATTATTATAAACTTTTATTATATAAATTTTTGCTATGCCAATGGCTAATGGTGAGGAAGAAGGGGGTCTTGTTCTTGAGCCGCCCCTAACCCCCCCCCCCCCCTTATAGTAATAATAAAGAAATTTTTATAGTCAAATAATAACCCGAATGATATATAACCTTTTTGAAACATATTAAATGGCATAAAATATAGATATAATGTTTAGACAGTAACGGAGAAAACTCCTATCCTTTCGTGCCTAGTGTCCCAAAATTGGGACGTTTAGATTTTTATACGTTAAATAAATATTTTTTCAAAGAGAATTTTTTTTATTATTTTTTACATTCATTTTACACCATTTACTATAATTAAGCACAATACTGAGTTGAAAAATAAATTCAGGCACTAATGGGTTAAGCATTTCATAAATAATAATAAAATTTAAGAATTTAAAAAAAAAAAAAAGACTAAAAGGTAATTTTTCACAGCTGCAATACACCAGAAAATTCTATACTTCACGCAAATATTGTCCATTTTGTAATAGAAAATTTTAAAGTATATACGAACTTACCTTTGTAAAAAATATTTGTTTAGACACCTCCAGTCTCTTTAGTATTATTAACCGATATGGGTTAGGAAGCATAGTGGTTTAAGTTATCAGTTCGGGTTTCAGTTGTTGATATAGAAGTTTTCTAGTGAATTTGGCGCCAGTTTGTCTTTGATTTTCAATGTTTCTCTTATTTTAGCCCTCCTAAGCTGTCCCATATCTCTTAATATTAGAATGATATTGTTAAAACAAAACTGCACTGCAAATTATGTGTTTTCAAGATTTTAAGAGTCGCCTCAGGAAAGAGGATTTTTCAAAATTATTTTACCCCACTCATGTAATATATTAAAATAAGGGTAATCTCATAACCTTTCTAAATCTACCTTTCTTTTGTCAATCCAACGTTGATTTTCGACCCCTGGGCTTAAAATGCTCTAAAGGAATATACTTAGCGGCGGTTTTTAGGGTTTCGTTCATCTGACGAAACCCTATTCGTCTCGCTCCTCTGTCTGTCTGTCTGTCCGTCACAGAACCCGTTCTCAGAAACTACTCATGTTGGAGATTTGAAATTTTGCATACTTATAGATGACCACCACACATCATACGAAAAATCATAAAATTTTGAAAAAGTTTTACATTTAACCCTTTGAGCTCCCACATGTGTATTTTAAACAATTCTTTCTAAGTGAGTCCCTAATTAGGTTGCAGGCATGAAATTTTGCGTACTTATAGATGGACACCTCAGATCAAACGACAAATCATAAAATTTTGAAAAAGTCATTGATTTAACCCTTTGGGCTCCCACATGTGTATTTAAAACAATTCTTTCTATGTGAACCTCTAATTACATTTTTTAAAATATCTAGGAAGGGTGAGTTCGCGATTAGCTTGAAGCTAAGGACCCAGTATAAATATAAAATTGTTATACCAAAAGTTTTTACATCAATAATGAAAGATAGAAATTTATTTTCTTACCTTTCTGGTAAAGCAGACATACGCTGGTTTCCTTCTTATGAAGACAACCTATAATTTTTTATTTAATGAATAGATGTGGTGAATTGTGAAAAATATCATCTTTGAATAATGCAGATGTAGAGAAAAAACTATTTAATTTTTGAAGAATAACTTGATTACAGGGTTCCACACTCACACACTAAAAAATATAAAGTAAAAGGTTAAATATGAATAATATAAGAGTAATGACGTTGAAAATCCAGTAGGACACATTAGTCTTCCATAAGACAAAGAATTGACGCACAAAAAACCGTGCGTCTTGACCTCACAAAATCGGCCCTTCAAGTGAGAAGTAAAAAAGGGGCCCACAAGAGTTAAAACAGAGTAAAAAAGTCTGGAAACAATAAAACTGCTTAACAAGCAAAAAAGGTTCTAATTAAATGAGTCTATATGTTCAGAAAAGTTCTCTGGTGCTGCTATCTGTTGTCGCCTTTTCGAAACACAAGTCTTTTACACAATTGTTCGTTAGTCCGTGATCTTACGAGAACTTCGCTCAGGGAAGTGTCGCCATCTTGGAACATATTTCACAACTAAAAAATGAAGACGCGTTGCACATGTCACAAGTAAATTGTCATTTCACAGGCGAGGTGATGTTGGACATAAAATCACTTACACTGAGACGTTTTCCAACACCCCCGCTTTTTATGTCAAACCGACGAGCGTAAAATGTTTAACTTATTTCTCATACACTCGAAATGAGGCTTAGGCAACGGCTTGGTGAGCACGTCTGCCAGCATTAACTTCGATGGGCAATAAGTTATTTTGATTATGCCATTCTGGCATAGATGTCTGATGTAGTGATACTTAACTTCCACGTGTTTAGTTCTTGTCTGTGCCTTTTCGTTTTCGGTCAATCTTATGGCTAATAAGTTATCTTCGTACAATGTTACGGGTAGTTGTTGACATAGTTCGAGGTCATTTAACAAGTCTAATAACCACGAGATTTCTTGACCTGCATTAGAGGCAGCGATATATTCAGCCTCCGTGGACGAGAGTGCTGTGCAGCTCTGCTTCCTCGATGACCATGCCAATATATTATTTCCTAATTTAAACAAGTTTCCAGTGGTTGATTTCCTGTCTATTCTGTCGTTCCCCCAATCGGCATCGCTATATGCCGTTAGAATAGGAGGTTTTGTTTTATCTATGACGAATTTAAGATCTTTGGTAGTAAGCAGATATCTAATTAATTTCTCGATAGCTTGCCAATCGACTTCCCTTGGGGATTCATTCCTTCTTCCCAGGATGTTAACGACTGATGCTATGTCGGGTCTAGTTAAAGTTGCAATGTATAGAAGCCCTCCTATAGCCTGTCTAAATTTTACGTTATCTCCCATTAGTTTCCCGTTTGGATCTAGATTAAAGTAGTTAGTATTCATGGGTGTATACGTAGGCTTACCATTTAACAAATTGAATTTTTCTGCGATTTGTATTATTTTGTGTTGCTGGTCTAATTCTAGATTACCGTTTGCTGTTTCCTTTATGTTTATGCCTAAATATTGTGTTACTTGACCTAAATTTTTGATTTCGTATTGCTTTGATAATTCAGTGTATATTTCGTGTGTGTCTGTTTTGTCTCCTGCGACTAAGATGTCATCAACATACACTATTATGTATGCGATTTTTCCATCTTGGACTCTTTTGTACAGACATTTGTCTGACGCGCATTCAACGAAATTTAGTTCTTTTAGAGATTTACTTATTTTTTGGTTCCACGCCCTAGCTGCCTGCTTAAGGCCGTAAATCGCTTTGTTTAAACTACACACTTTATCTTCTTCCCCTTTTGTTATGTATCCCTCTGGCTGATGCATATAAACCTCCTCTTCTAAATCGCCATGTAAGAAAGCAGTTTTGACATCTAGGTGAGTTATTTTAAGGTCTTTGTACACCGCTGCGTTTAAGAATGCTCGCAGGGTGGTATGCGCTACAACGGGTGCGTAGGTCTCGTCAAAATCGCTTCCATATTTTTGAGCATATCCCTTAGCGACCAATCTGGCTTTATATCACTCTATAGACCTGTTGGCTCCCCTTTTTGCCTTAAACGTCCACCTACAACCTATGACGCGTTTTCCCGGGATAGGTTTTATTAATCTCCAAGTATTATTTTGCTTCAGAGAATCTATTTCCTCACTAGTGGCTTTTAGCCATTTATCTTTAGTTTCTGCGTCATTGATATTTTGTAGGTCTGTCCATGACTTTGGCTCCTGAATTTGACACAGGTTTGCGCTTATTCCATAACGGTTAGGTGGTACGCCACGATTTTGTCTGTGCGATCTTCTCGGCTCAAGGGATGTGTCGGTCGGGGTGTTATTCTGATCATCGTCGCGTTCTTCTAGATCAATTTCAATATTATCTGCGGGAGTTTGTTCGTTGTTTTGATTTTCTTTGGCGGGCTTAATTTCCTCATCTTTTATACCTTCTTCGAAGAATTTTACGGTTCTAGATATTATAATTTTATTTTCACCCGTATATATCCTATAGCCCTTGCTTCTGAAATCATATCCCAACATTATTCCCTCGATGGCTTTCTCATCTAACTTATTTCTTTTAGGTTTGTCGACATAGGCAAATGCTTTACATCCGAATGTTTTGATGTTCGAGAGATCGGGTTTTCTCTTATGCCAAAGTTCATAGGGTGTCATGTTATTTTTGTTAGCTTTTGTTGGTAGACGGTTGATGAGGTAGGTGGCGGACATGACAGCTTCCCCCCAGAATTGCTTAGGTAACTTGGCGTCCGACAGCATGGCTCTAGCCATTTCCACTATCGTTCTATTCTTTCTCTCTGAAACGCCGTTCTGCGGGCTAGAATAGGGAACACTCAATTGACGCTCTATCCCGTTTTCTATCAGGCAGTTTTCAAATTCATCACTGATATACTCTTTTGCGTTATCGGATCTTATTGCCTTTATCAACTTGCCAAATTTATTTTTTGTTAGCGCTATGTATTCTTTCAGTTTGATAACGGCTTCCGATTTATGCGCGATTAAGTATGTTATTGTGTACCTGCTATAATCATCCGTGAATGTTATAAAGTACCTTTTCCCTCCTATCGTTTCAGTATTCATGGGGCCACATATATCGGAATGTGCGAGGGTACCGATGTCTTTGCTTCTGTTTGTGGCTACTTTAGGGTAGGGTGAAACGGAAAGTTTCCCTTCAATGCACTTGGTGCATCGCGTGTCATGTTTACAATTGTTAATTGTTATCCCATTGGCTAATTCATGATTAACAAGGTATTTAATATCATCAAAGTTTTTGTGTCCGAGTCTTCGGTGCCACAATGAAATACAATTTGTATTGTTACAGAAAGTTTGAGTACTTATAGTATAGCCGTAATCATCTTCAGGGTTTAATACGTAGAGATTATCATTTAATTTAGCTGTCAAGATTATATTATCATCTTTGACAAATAAACATGCATTTTTCTCGAAAATTACCTTTATATTATTTTCAGTGGCTTTCTTAACTGACAATAAATTGCCCTTTAGTTCTGGACAGTATAATACATTTCTTAGTGTAATGTAGTGGTTTTTGTCTGTTTTTATTTTTACGTCGCCCATACCTTCCGAATTAAGCCTTTTTCCATTAGCGATTGTTATATTCCCAAAATTCCCGGCTGTGAATGTAGCAAAATTTGTTTTTGCTGATGCAACGTGCTTGGTACAACCCGAGTCAATGATATATGTGTTTGGATCTGTTGTTTGTGTTTGGTTAATTTTTACTGACTCAATTTCAAAACTGTTTTCCATTGGGAAGAGAGGAATGATCGATTGGTTGGCCTCATCCTTTATATTTGATTTGCTATTAAAGCAAAAGTTCGAGGAGTCGGTTTTACTACCATTGTGTTGATTTTTGGGGTTTACCGAATTGGCTCTAAAATTGGCATGGTTGTTAAATTTATTACTGTTATAATTTTCACTTCTTTGGTAATTGTTTTTCTGTTTGTTTTTCAATTTGTAACATTCTGAACGAGCGTGCCCATCTCGTTGACAGAAACTGCAATACTTTTTGTTGCCTTTATTTACAATTTTATATGCTGTGTCCCTTGGTCGTGTGCTGGTGTTTATGTATTCGATCCGATGAGAGTACTCATCGATGAGTTTGTTTTTTACAAATTCGAGGTCTAGATCCTTTTCGTCTCTAGCCTCCATGCTCGTTATAAGAGGAGCGTATGACTGAGGCAAGCTGCAAAGCATAAGAGCCACATTGTGCGAATCATTTATGAGCTCTCCAATGGCAGCGAGTTTGTCGCGGATAGTTAAAATATTGTTGATATGTAAATTTAAGTCTCCGCCCTCGTTGAGCCTTTGCGAATATAGCTTCCTCAAAAGGAATAATTTGGATGATAAATTCGCCCTTTGGTGAACACTTTTTAATCTTTCCCAAATGTCTTTGGGAGATGTCAAATTTCTGATGTGCACAATTTGTGTATTTTCAATGCATAAACAAATTATGACTTTCGCCTTAGCCGCGTTTTTAGTATATGTATCATCGGGTGCGGTAGGTGGAGATTCTGTTATATATTTGAATAAATCATCTTTAATTAACAAATTTTCAAATTTAAAACACAAATGATTATAATTATTATCGTTTAATTTCTCTACTGCCGCAATTTCTTTTGAAGCAGACATAGCGTGTTATTCAAGTTTTATAAATTCTTTGATAACAAATATATTTATTATAAGAAGTTTGTGACCTTCTTAAAATAATTTCTTAGAATATATTCATAAATATAAATAAAATGATCATTTATTCATAATAATCAATCAATATTCATTCACAATAATACCTTTTTTTGCGATATTATATATATCGTTATTTATTCATGCACATTTATTTTTATTTTCATGTATATATTTCAATATTTCATATCTCATATGTGCATCTTGTTCATCATTTTATCACAATCAGATAAACAAATTTTTATTACTGGGTTTTTTTATTTATTTATTTATTTATTTATTTACTTTCCCCTTCAACTCAGCCTACATAATCTTTTAAAATATCTAGGAAGGGTGAGTTCGCGATTAGCTTGAAGCTAAGGACCCAGTATAAATATAAAATTGTTATACCAAAAGTTTTTACATCAATAATGAAAGATAGAAATTTATTTTCTTACCTTTCTGGTAAAGCAGACATACGCTGGTTTCCTTCTTATGAAGACAACCTATAATTTTTTATTTAATGAATAGATGTGGTGAATTGTGAAAAATATCATCTTTGAATAATGCAGATGTAGTGAAAAAAAATATTTAATTCTTGAAGAATAACTTGATTACAGGGTTCCACACTCACACACTAAAAAATATAAAGTAAAAGGTTAAATATGAATAATATAAGAGTAATGACGTTGAAAATCCAGTAGGAGACATTAGTCTTCCATAAGACAAAGAGTTGACGCACAAAAAACCGTGCGTTTTGACCTCACGAAATCGGCCCTTCAAGTGAGAAGTAAAAAAGGGGCCCACAAGAGTTAAAACAGAGTAAAAAAGTCTGGAAACAATAAAACTGCTTAACAAGCAAAAAAGGTTCTAATTAACCCTAGAACTACCGAAAATTTTACTCAAGTTTTATAAAAACATTTTACACCAGAATTTTTACTTAAAACTATTTAATTTGTTTATTTAACTTATTATTGTCTGATTTATAAATTTAGTTTGTTTTGAAGAAATTTCTGGTTTGAATAAATATTTTGAAAGTACATGTCGGGTCCATTGGACCCTTCTGGTAGACAGAGGGTTAAATGAGTCTATATGTTCAGAAAAGTTCTCTGGTGCTGCTATCTGTTGTCGCCTTTTCGAAACACAAGTCTTTTACACAATTGTTCGTTAGTCCGTGATCTTACGAGAACTTCGCTCAGGGAAGTGTCGCCATCTTGGAACATATTTCACAACTAAAAAATGAAGACGCGTTGCACATGTCACAAGTAAATTGTCATTTCACAGGCGAGGTGAGGTTGGACATAAAATCACTTACACTGAGGCGTTTTCCAACAAATTACATTGGAGGCGTGAAATTTTGCATACTTATAGCTGAATACCTCACATCAAAGGAAAAATCATAAAATTTTGAAAAAGTCGTACATTTAACCCTTTGGGCTCCCACATGTGTATTTCAAACAATTCTTTCTATGTGAGCCTCTAATTAGGTTGGAGGCGTGAAATTTTACAAACTTATAGCTGAACACCTCACATCAAACGACAAACTATAAAATTTTGAAAAAGTCGTACATTTAACCCTTTGGGCTCCCACATGTGTATTTTAAACAACTCTTTCTAAGTGCGTCCCTAATTAGGTTGCAGGCGTGAAATTTTGCGTACTTATAGATGGACACCTGAGATCAAACAACAAATCATAAAATTTTGAAAAAGTCATACATTTAACCCTTTGGGCTCCCACATGTATATTTTAAACAATTCTTTCTATGTGAACCTCTAATTAGATTGGAGGTGTGAAATTTTGCATACTTATAGCTGAATACCTCGCATCAAAGGAAAATCATAAAATTTTGAAAAAGTCGTACATTTAACCCTTTGGGCTCCCCCATGTGTATTTCAAACAATTCTTTCTAAGTGAACCCTAATTAGGTTGGAGGAGTGAAATTTTGCATACTTATAGCTGAGTACCCCACATCAAACGACAAATCAAAAAATTTTGAAAAAGTCGTACATTTAACCCTTTGGGCTCCAACATATGTATTTTAAACAATTCTTTCTAAGTGAGCTCCTAATTAGGTTGGAGGCGTGAAATTTTGCATACTTATAGCTGAGCACCTCGCATCAAACGACAAATCATAAAAATTTCAAAAAGTTGTACATTTAACCCTTTGATCTCCAACATGTGTATTTTAAACAATTCTTTCTAATTGAGCCGCTAATTAGGTTGGAGGCGTGAAATTCTGCATACTTATAGCTGAGCATCACACATCAAACGGCAAATCATAAAATTTTGAAAAAGTCGTACATTTAAGCTTTTGGGTTCCTACATGTGTATTTTAAACAATTCTTTCTAAGTGACACTCTATTTAGGTTGGAGGCGTGAAATTTTACAAACTTATAGCTGAACACCTCACATCAAACGACAAACTATAAAATTTTGAAAAAGTCGTATATTTAACCCTTTGGGCTCCCACATGTGTATTTTAAACAATTCTTTCTAAGTGAACCCTAATTAGGTTGGAGGAGTGAAATTTTGCATACTTATAGCTGAGTACCTCACATCAAACGACAAATCATAAAATTTTGAAAAAGTCGTACATTTAACCCTTTGATCTCCAACATGTGTATTTTAAACAATTCTTTCTAAGTGAGCCGCTAATTAGGTTAGAGGCGTGAAATTCTGCATACTTATAGCTGAGCATCACACTTCAAACGGCAAATCATAAAATTTTGAAAAAGTCGTACATTTAAGCTTTTGGGTCCCTACATGTGTATTTTAAACAATTCTTTCTAAGTGACACTCTATTTAGGTTGGAGGCGTGAAATTTTGCATACTGACGCTGAACACCATCATGTGACAAATCATAAAAATTTGAAAAAGTCGTACATTTAACCCTTTGGGCTCCCACCTGCGTGTTTTAAGCAATTCTTCCTAACTGAGCCCCTTATTAAATTGGAGATTTGAAATTTTGCATGCTTATTATAGCAGAACACCTGAGGCCAGGCGACAAATTATAAAATCTTGAAAAAGTCTTACGTTTAACACTTTGAGCTACCACATATGTATTTTAAGCAATTCTTTCTAAGAGAGCCCCTAATTACGTTGGAGATATGAATTTTTGCATACGTATAGCTGAATACCTCAGACCACACGACAAATCATAAAATTTTCAAAAAGTCTTATATTATTTACTCCTCCGTGCTCTAACGTATATTTTAAGCAATTTTTCTAACCTGCGCCCTTTTCACCCGGGGAGCACTTTTCCAACTTTTGCCGACACTCCTTTGACCATTCTTTCATATTATGCACCATACCCTTACATATTTGAGTTCCACTTTTTACCGCCAGGGGCGCCTACTTATCTCGGGTGCTATGGGCCCAATCCCTTCGACTAATATATATACGGATAGTATGTAAAACGGAGTTTCGTTCGGATAGAGATTTGTTTAGAATAGAGTGCGCCCCTGGTTGCAAAATGTGGAACTAACAGATTTTTCAAAAGGATAAAGTGTTTTGAAATGAATATTAAACGAAAACCTCTGTGCGATCTGTGATCACACTTACCCACTTGTTTTTCGTGCTCTGGTAACGGTATCTTGCACTCATAGGAAAATTATAAGACTAACATCAAATTGTGTCTAAAATCGAATAAAAAATATGGACATATGTTTCTTAATTTTAACTCCCTTCTTCGCCTCAAGAGGGCGCTTTAAAGTTTTGTTTCTTCAAACCTTTAGTATACTGTTTGTCCAAAAATTATAAAATTCACAAAATAAAGTCTTTTCACTCTCCCCTATGTTCTCGTATCAATTTTATTTTTACTACCACCAGGGGACGCCGCCCAGTGAAACATTTTACTTTTAGCCTCTGGCTATTGGTATTTTTCATCTGTTTTTCATAATATTTTGTCTCATTGTTTTTCTTCATTTTAGATACTTTTCTCCAAGTTCTTGACCTATTCTGACTACTTGGGTACTCATTCTGGACCAGCTGTGGCCCATCGGTCCCCTCTTCATTTGTCTGGCTCTAATCACACGCTTCACTTGTTCTTTTACCATTTTTCTTTTTCTTCAGTTTTTTGTTATTCAATGCTTTAGTTTTTTTTATCATTCTCAACTTCCCCTAGTCCTCTCTTACATGAAGTTAACTTTCATCCTTGGTCTGCCCTACTGTCAATTTGGGGCCTAATGCCCCCTTTTTTTTGGGGGGGGGGGCGTTTCTTCTACCTTTTCCAGACCCATCATCTAATACCACGTTAGTAAGGATTGGAAAATTAAAACTATCCAAAATACCAAAAATGAAGTCCATTGAAGTTTTATTTTAGTTATAGAATTCCCTATTAGCGGATATATTTGTCTGTTTACCTTTCCATTTTTCGATAACACTCCTTTGTTTTCGATAAACGGAGAAATTCAACAGCATTAGACACACTTTAGGGATTTAGGGAACTTTCACTTGTATCAAACCTTCTGCCTTTATCGAAAAGAAGAAAATGCTAATCGATTCTAGCTAATGCGCCTAAAATAAAAAATGAGCTAGTAAACGTGTCAGAAACTAGCTACTTTGGATTTTGATACAGACTTGAAGAGTCATGTTGGAATCGCTACGCACTGGTAAACAATTTCCGTGTTAGGCAGGTTGTTTCCCTCTCAGTAGTTATATATGTCTGGTTATCCTTACGTTTTTCGATAAAGTTGTCTTGTTTTCGATAAACGAGAAATTCCACAGCTTTTGATACACTTTAGACATTTAGGGAACTTTAATTTGTATCAAACCTTTTGCCTATATCGAAAAGAAGAAAATGCTAATCGATTCTAGCTAATGCGTCTAAAATAAAAAATGAGTTTTTAAATGTGTCATAAAGTAGCTACTTTGGATTTCGATACAGACTTAAAGAGTCATGTTGGAATCGCTAGGTACTGGAAAACAGTTTCCGTGTTAGACAGGTTCCCTCTTGGCAGGTATCTTTATCTTAATATCCTTACGTTTTTCGAAAGAAACTTTTGTTTTCGATCAATGGAGAAATTCCACATAGTATTTGACATTTAGGGGAGCTTTAAACTGTATCAAACTTTTTGGAGTTATCTAAAAATAGAAAGGTTATTTGATTTATCAAATGCGCCATAGTTACGCGATTTGGACATTGCAGTTTCATAAAAAAGAAAGGGGAATTTATTCCAATGCAAAGAAAATCATTTTAAAATACTGAAATTCAAATGAGATATCTTTATAAATTTCTTCCATACGATTAGCATTAGCGAGCAGGTCTTTTCAATTGACTTAATTAACCCCTTAAGCTTAAATCAGGAGAAAATAATTGCGATAGCAGAATTATTGAGCAAGCCCTATCACTACTATGAAATTTTCGGCCAGAATAATAGCTAAGTTTTCCAACAATTGTTTTTAGTTTATCTCGTTATAATCGATTGTAAAACATCTCGATTGTAGATTCTAGGAATTAATCGATGGCTATATCGATTGTGATTTTTTACGATGACGATTTTTCTCGATTGTCGAATTTTCGAGAATCGCCCATCACTAATCTCATTCACAATGTGACATCACTGAGTGGTGGCATTTCGGTCACAGATGTGACGTGACCACAGTGACTCACAGTGACGTCACAACGACGTCACTGTAACCATGCATGCTATGAGGGGAACTTCTGAATATTTTATAAAGTTTCAGTTTTTCCAGTGGGAAAGAACTGCATAATGAGGCATTTTTTTTTAAATAGTCCTTATAAAAACTTATTTAAAAAAACACTTTGATATATATTTTTTCTGTGTTCAATCTCAATAACATAATTAAATTAAAAGACAAGGGACCACTTTGAAAATAAATTATAAGCAAAGCATAAAAATCGGCGTAATTAATCCAATATATTGGATTTTTTAAGCTCCTATATGAGGTAATTTTTTTTAATCAGGTTGAATAACATGCGTAAAAAGAAATGAAAATAATATGAGAAAAAGAAAAACACATGTGTACAAATAATACCCATTTGCGACCCATGAGAGGGCCATTTAGTTTTCTAATGGGTTTTCATTTTTGTAATAAAACTTCTAATCTAAATAAACCAATTATTAAAACACAGTTATACTCTAATGTTCGAGACGATTAATATCAACAATGCCTACTGATTGGTAACAATGATATTTAATATTTTAGGAAGATAACATGACTTTAAAAAACTATTATTCTCTTGTTTTCACTGTTTGTATATATATCATGGAAGACGGTAGTATTTCGAGTGACGCAGCCTTAAGCCTAAAATCGTATCGTATCGTATCGTATCGTTAAAATCGTATCGTATCGTATCATAGAATTCGTAGATGGCGGAACTCATATATACAGCTAACTCGACATCAAAGAAAATGCGAAAAGCCGCCTTTTAATAACTCAGCAGATATACGTCTTATTGTTCTGAATTTTCTAGAACAGTCTTATATCTGCAGTCTAATCGTATACTGAAATTTTTACATTTCTACGTGCAGTATATTTTGAGATCTAAATAGTCATTTTTAAAGTGAAAACGTTGGTATAATATCGAGGAAGTTCCTAATTTGAAAATCTCGAAAACGGTTCTAACGATTATTTTTAAATTGATACATAATATAAATGTGATTAAGGCGAGGTGAATAACACTTTTCTTTTTTCTGGGAAAACTCTCGTTCGTTAAATAATTCGATTTTTTTTTCTCTCGAAAACGACACGAGCGATTTTTTAAAAATCAAATAAATATGTTTCAGATGAACCAAATAACAATTTACTTGTTTCCAGCAAGACTCTTGTTCGTTTTATAATGCGCATGAAAAATCGGACTATATTTCTTCGCCATTCTATGGAAATTTCACCGAAAATGCATGACACTGTATTCATACACATGCTTTCTTTTTAACCACTTTTGGGGAGAAAATTTTTGTCTTCCCACGGCTGAGTGGTTGAGGGCCATCGTCTACTGATCTTAACATAAGCAGTTCGATACTCGCTGATGCGTGTGAAGTTTTTCTTTTTTTTTTTTAAAGTCTGTTAGTTGACCATTATTCTCAGTTCCTTTGTAATTTTTTAATTGCTATTAAGTTAAATAAAATTACAATTATAATGACGCCAATTTGATGATGATTATTTCTTGGCAATTTTTCAACAATAAAAATATTACCATAAATTTTTATAAATATATTTAATTTCAATCACTTTACAAAAAATATACATTAATACAGTAAACTCTGTGTAAGGCGGAATCGATCGGGACCAAGAAAATTTTCCGCAATAGACAATATTCCGCCTTAGACAAATTTTACTCTATGTCTATGGATTCGTAGGGACTTGAAATTCTTTCCGAGTTAGACAGATTTCCGTCTTACACAGAGTCCGTCTTACAGAGAGTTTACTGTAATTATTATTTGAATGTAAATCACACGATCAGAAACGTAAAAAAATAATTCATTTCAGCTCTTCTTTTTATAATATCATTTTTTATTATTATGACGGTCAATCAATATATAATCACTGACATCCATAATATTATTATTATTATAATTATTATTTTCCTTGCATAAAAACTATTGTGATGTAATAATTATTTTATAATAAATAATTTAGTTGAAATGTTTTATTTATAAATAACAATGAAGTTTTACATAATAAGCATATCAGAATTCTGGTGTCGCCATCTTTTGACGCAATTGCGTACCACATTTCAGGGTCGTACTGGCATAACTGAGAGGGCGGTGGCAAAATGGATAAAAAGGGCGCCGATTGCCTTACAAAAGGGCGCAAATGCTTATATATACATACATACACATACTATATAAATTATGTATAAAAAATCACTTTAAAAATATATACGAGTATATTGCTATAGCGAAAACTTTATTCCTAAAATAATTATGTCACCCAAATTAGTATTTTACACTATAGAAATGTAATATGCACAAAAATAGTTCCCCGCAAGGCATTGCAGTTAAAAAAAAATCTGATGTTAGACCAGTGTTGCAAATTTAGAGGTATTTTTTTCCTCCACACTTTTCTAAGAAAGCTATCTCTGTTTTCGAATTTCGCTCACCTTATCTAATGAGTTAATTCAAACTTTACCCCGAATATTTGAATAAAAATCTCCATACGATTATCTCCAAATGGAAAATAAAATATTAAAATAAAACAAACAAAAACAATTTCGTTGGGTCAAAACTTAAAAGTGCAAAACATTATTTAATACAATTCAATAATATTTTATATAATACAATCTCTAGAATACAAATACTAATTATGGTGTATAAAATTTCAGGAAAGTTATTTTTGTTTAGTTCAAGAGTGACGTCTATTTTACGTGAATTATTTTTAAAATATGTTTTATTTCTTTATTTTTTCAACATTCGAAAGATATCATAGATTTTTTTTTAAAATTATGGCCATTTTTTTTTTTTCCATTCTGATCAGAAACAAAATTATGGCCATTTTTTTTTCATCCTGACCAGAAAAAAAAAAAAAAAAATTATGACCATTTTTTTTTTCCTTTTCTGACCAGAAAATCAGAGTTCTAACTTTTTACGACAGCTCTTTCATCTTCACCTAACACTTCATTTATAACGGTTGTTTCAAAATAATGGATGGCACCAGTCCATCAGTTCAGAAGAAAATGATCCATTCCAAAGGTATAAGTTCGATTGAAAAAAACTATTTAATACTTTGAGCAGAAAGAAGAGGCTACACCTGCAATTTTTATGACACTAATAGAATCCCATAGCTGCCAATGTGTACGGTTTAGTTACCTCTAAAATTTAACACAAATTTTTGCCATATTTAATCGTTGACAATTGTTAGACTTTTTAAACTGAAATTCCGGAAGTGACAGCCGATTGTTCTCTTGCGACGACATTCCTCTGGCTTCAACTCGTAAAACTTGGCTAAAAGTGCTATCTTTGACAACATTTTCTGAATGAATCTTTGCCTTTATAAGAAAATGGGAAACTAATTTCCTGGTATCTGAACAAAATGGGCAAATTTTATATTTTTACGAATATTAATGCAAATTTTTTGTATTTACGAATGAAAATGACTTCGCGAAAGTATCAGAAAAGTAGTTAGTTTGGATTTGGGAATAGCTTTCAATATAAAAAATTCTCATAACGAGGATGTGATCGCCCCCCACCCCAAAAAAGGAAATCCATGACCCCCTCTAAATGATGAGCTGAATCCGTCCTTGGCTTTGTCGAATATTGATTGATTAAAATCTCGGAAACGGAATCGAAAAAAAATCCGCTTTATACAGGATCCTTATGCCATATCATCTTTAGATTCTTCTATGTTTTGTCATACGCCAGACAGAATGATTTTAACAATACCGTGCAAAACACAGATGCGAGAAAAATCGACAAACAAAATCTTCATTTGGCGCCCGGGGCACATGCCCCCTCTGCCCCCCTTAATTTCGGCCCTGCTTTCAAATCAGCAAACTTACAAAGGCTGTGCCCAATAATGGAGTTGTTTCTGTTTTTCAAAGATCTTGTTCTTTTTTACCGCGATTCATGTGTGTACGCAGGGTAGGGGGGGGGGGGGGGCAGAAAATCTTTGGAAAAATAATACATTCTTAAAAGTATTACGCTGAATGTAATTATTTTGAAAAGTAGTATTACTTGAATTTTATTGCATGATAGTTTTGTTTTAAAGGTTTTCATTAAATTTCATTGTAACTGCTGGCTGCTGGCTGAAAATACCAATTATTTTTTATTGCCCACCAGAAACTTTTTAATCGAACTGTCTTTTATATTTTTTGAGAAAAACAAAAGATCTTTCAGAAAAGGCTGCCGAATGTGGCGTTTTGAACCGAATTTCCGGACGCGACAGTGGAGGAAGAGAAAGAAAACTGTTGTCATGAGACAACAATCAATTTTAACTCAAGATGTAATTAATTTAAAGAACAGAATCTATTGTATTGCAAATCACTTCAATAACCAAGCCTGCAAGTCTCATTCTTTTATGTGGAGTTTCGCCGAATATTCGGTTTCATTTTCGTTTTCAGCCCAAAATCCTAGTTTCGGCGAAAATACTGCCGTATATTCGGTATTACTATAACTGCCCCTCCCTAGCCTCCCCCAAACGGCACTCCCATCCAAAGAGCCGTACATACTATATATTCACATACAAGGAGATAAATCTAGAAGGTATTACTAATATTGATTAAATTCGTTATTTTTAAATTAAATTATTTTTTAATATATTTTTTATGTTTATAGCACCTTATATTTAATTAATTTTATTTCAATCAAATTATTTTGTTAATTATGTACTGCCGTTTCTACGCAAAACATTATTCAGATAACATGCGTATATGTATGTTTATGTTACTTACTTTGAATTTATTTTTAAAACAATTTCGCTTACGTTTTCAGTCGATACTAGGAATGTAACCGAAATTCAGTTTCTTTCGAACACTATTTTTATGTTTGTAAATCAGCAGAAATTTTCGCATTATTGAACGTTAAAAAAAAAAATTTTTTTTGAGAACCGCTTTAAGGATTTACATATACATTTATAATCATAACTTATAAATTTCGGAAAATCGAGTTTTTATTTTAGCGGCTTTATCAACGGAATTGAGACTTATTTATGTGGTCAGAATATGGAATAGACAATTCTATGTAAGTAAAAAAAAATAAAAAAATACAATAAGCATTCTATTATAATTATAACATCAAATTGAAACTAGTTTTTTTTTCTCAAAATTGCATTTTTTAATAGATGACCACGGCACGATTACTTTAATAATACTGAATTGTTTTTCACTTCTAATTTTGTCAGCTTTTTCCTTCTATATATAAAAAAAAGTTTCGAATTGGAAATGGACCAATGAAAATCTGCGTAGATATTCCCGGTAGATCGGCATCCAATTTGAATGCTTAAGCATGGCCTTTCTTCGTTAATATTAAAAAAAAAACTGTTGCAAACAAAAATATGAAAATCAGTGGTATTACAGAGAAATGTTTGATAAACACGCTGATGCAGACAGTTTTCAAATCAAAGAATTATTTTAAGAGATATTTAATGCCAAAGTTGGAAAAAATCGTTCCATTAAAAAAGTTTTATTGGAGCAAAAACTACATGAGAATTTAATCATTTTTAGATCATTTTATACGTTATAAGTTCCCGGTGTGCAGATTGAATTTATTTTTTTTATTTGACTCATTTTTTGAGGTTTTATTTCTATTTTAAATTCAAATTTTCAGCTTTTCGAGAGATATTTTTTATATATTTTAGAAAATGTTATTAATTTAAACTGTTGCCAATTGTATAAACAGCGAAACAATAATGTTTACTTCAAATTAAAAATTTATTTACACGTGACTATTGTAAACAGAAATAAAAACTTTAAAATTAGAATTAAATGATCACATGTTAAAAGCAGGAAAATTACGTCCTAAGAACCATATTCACACTTGAATTTTAAAAGAGAAACAAAATGTTAAATAAAAAAAATTATGCGCTAAAACTTGTAAAGGGGAGAAATTACATTATTTAAAATGGCCAAAAAATATGGTAAAAACATTTAAATTAAAAAATATATTTGCACGAGATATTTTGAGATAATCTTTTCAACTATTATCGTGAATTCAAAGACAGCGCAAATATTTCCTTCTAACAACTAAAGTATTTTCACCTGAATATTAATAAGAGAAATAAAACTTTGGTGTAAATTACGTCAGATTTAAAACGTTACATTTAAAATCTCTTATTTAAAATCATTTTCTTATAGCGTTGTTAAAAAATACCATAAAGCAAACACTCTGTTGACTTAGTTCCTTTTATATTTGGTAATTTTCAAATGTTTAACTAATCTTATTTAATCAAGCACGGAAACAGCAACTAACATCAGCTGATTCGGTCTTGAAATCCCTCAGTAAAAGGGAAACCCGTTTACAGTAAGATCGCCATTGATTTTTTAATTATACAGAGCAGCCTCGATGATCCGAGCTAATTGGGACTGTTACTAAATCGGAATCGGAAATCTCGGTTTATAGAAACTGTGTGTAAAAACTCGCCGTGCTTGCGAATTTAACATCTCTTTTAAAAAATATATATAGAACGTTTTTTAAATAATAAAAATAAATATATGTAAAGTTCTGTTTCACAGCTTAACAAATTTAATGAATAGATGTGGTGAATTGTGAAAAATATCATCTTTGAATAATGCAGATGTAGAGAAAAAACTATTTAATTTTTGAAGAATAACTTGATTACAGGGTTCCACACTCACACACTAAAAAATATAAAGTAAAAGGTTAAATATGAATAATATAAGAGTAATGACGTTGAAAATCCAGTAGGACACATTAGTCTTCCATAAGACAAAGAATTGACGCACAAAAAACCGTGCGTCTTGACCTCACAAAATCGGCCCTTCAAGTGAGAAGTAAAAAAGGGGCCCACAAGAGTTAAAACAGAGTAAAAAAGTCTGGAAACAATAAAACTGCTTAACAAGCAAAAAAGGTTCTAATTAAATGAGTCTATATGTTCAGAAAAGTTCTCTGGTGCTGCTATCTGTTGTCGCCTTTTCGAAACACAAGTCTTTTACACAATTGTTCGTTAGTCCGTGATCTTACGAGAACTTCGCTCAGGGAAGTGTCGCCATCTTGGAACATATTTCACAACTAAAAAATGAAGACGCGTTGCACATGTCACAAGTAAATTGTCATTTCACAGGCGAGGTGATGTTGGACATAAAATCACTTACACTGAGACGTTTTCCAACACCCCCGCTTTTTATGTCAAACCGACGAGCGTAAAATGTTTAACTTATTTCTCATACACTCGAAATGAGGCTTAGGCAACGGCTTGGTGAGCACGTCTGCCAGCATTAACTTCGATGGGCAATAAGTTATTTTGATTATGCCATTCTGGCATAGATGTCTGATGTAGTGATACTTAACTTCCACGTGTTTAGTTCTTGTCTGTGCCTTTTCGTTTTCGGTCAATCTTATGGCTAATAAGTTATCTTCGTACAATGTTACGGGTAGTTGTTGACATAGTTCGAGGTCATTTAACAAGTCTAATAACCACGAGATTTCTTGACCTGCATTAGAGGCAGCGATATATTCAGCCTCCGTGGACGAGAGTGCTGTGCAGCTCTGCTTCCTCGATGACCATGCCAATATATTATTTCCTAATTTAAACAAGTTTCCAGTGGTTGATTTCCTGTCTATTCTGTCGTTCCCCCAATCGGCATCGCTATATGCCGTTAGAATAGGAGGTTTTGTTTTATCTATGACGAATTTAAGATCTTTGGTAGTAAGCAGATATCTAATTAATTTCTCGATAGCTTGCCAATCGACTTCCCTTGGGGATTCATTCCTTCTTCCCAGGATGTTAACGACTGATGCTATGTCGGGTCTAGTTAAAGTTGCAATGTATAGAAGCCCTCCTATAGCCTGTCTAAATTTTACGTTATCTCCCATTAGTTTCCCGTTTGGATCTAGATTAAAGTAGTTAGTATTCATGGGTGTATACGTAGGCTTACCATTTAACAAATTGAATTTTTCTGCGATTTGTATTATTTTGTGTTGCTGGTCTAATTCTAGATTACCGTTTGCTGTTTCCTTTATGTTTATGCCTAAATATTGTGTTACTTGACCTAAATTTTTGATTTCGTATTGCTTTGATAATTCAGTGTATATTTCGTGTGTGTCTGTTTTGTCTCCTGCGACTAAGATGTCATCAACATACACTATTATGTATGCGATTTTTCCATCTTGGACTCTTTTGTACAGACATTTGTCTGACGCGCATTCAACGAAATTTAGTTCTTTTAGAGATTTACTTATTTTTTGGTTCCACGCCCTAGCTGCCTGCTTAAGGCCGTAAATCGCTTTGTTTAAACTACACACTTTATCTTCTTCCCCTTTTGTTATGTATCCCTCTGGCTGATGCATATAAACCTCCTCTTCTAAATCGCCATGTAAGAAAGCAGTTTTGACATCTAGGTGAGTTATTTTAAGGTCTTTGTACACCGCTGCGTTTAAGAATGCTCGCAGGGTGGTATGCGCTACAACGGGTGCGTAGGTCTCGTCAAAATCGCTTCCATATTTTTGAGCATATCCCTTAGCGACCAATCTGGCTTTATATCACTCTATAGACCTGTTGGCTCCCCTTTTTGCCTTAAACGTCCACCTACAACCTATGACGCGTTTTCCCGGGATAGGTTTTATTAATCTCCAAGTATTATTTTGCTTCAGAGAATCTATTTCCTCACTAGTGGCTTTTAGCCATTTATCTTTAGTTTCTGCGTCATTGATATTTTGTAGGTCTGTCCATGACTTTGGCTCCTGAATTTGACACAGGTTTGCGCTTATTCCATAACGGTTAGGTGGTACGCCACGATTTTGTCTGTGCGATCTTCTCGGCTCAAGGGATGTGTCGGTCGGGGTGTTATTCTGATCATCGTCGCGTTCTTCTAGATCAATTTCAATATTATCTGCGGGAGTTTGTTCGTTGTTTTGATTTTCTTTGGCGGGCTTAATTTCCTCATCTTTTATACCTTCTTCGAAGAATTTTACGGTTCTAGATATTATAATTTTATTTTCACCCGTATATATCCTATAGCCCTTGCTTCTGAAATCATATCCCAACATTATTCCCTCGATGGCTTTCTCATCTAACTTATTTCTTTTAGGTTTGTCGACATAGGCAAATGCTTTACATCCGAATGTTTTGATGTTCGAGAGATCGGGTTTTCTCTTATGCCAAAGTTCATAGGGTGTCATGTTATTTTTGTTAGCTTTTGTTGGTAGACGGTTGATGAGGTAGGTGGCGGACATGACAGCTTCCCCCCAGAATTGCTTAGGTAACTTGGCGTCCGACAGCATGGCTCTAGCCATTTCCACTATCGTTCTATTCTTTCTCTCTGAAACGCCGTTCTGCGGGCTAGAATAGGGAACACTCAATTGACGCTCTATCCCGTTTTCTATCAGGCAGTTTTCAAATTCATCACTGATATACTCTTTTGCGTTATCGGATCTTATTGCCTTTATCAACTTGCCAAATTTATTTTTTGTTAGCGCTATGTATTCTTTCAGTTTGATAACGGCTTCCGATTTATGCGCGATTAAGTATGTTATTGTGTACCTGCTATAATCATCCGTGAATGTTATAAAGTACCTTTTCCCTCCTATCGTTTCAGTATTCATGGGGCCACATATATCGGAATGTGCGAGGGTACCGATGTCTTTGCTTCTGTTTGTGGCTACTTTAGGGTAGGGTGAAACGGAAAGTTTCCCTTCAATGCACTTGGTGCATCGCGTGTCATGTTTACAATTGTTAATTGTTATCCCATTGGCTAATTCATGATTAACAAGGTATTTAATATCATCAAAGTTTTTGTGTCCGAGTCTTCGGTGCCACAATGAAATACAATTTGTATTGTTACAGAAAGTTTGAGTACTTATAGTATAGCCGTAATCATCTTCAGGGTTTAATACGTAGAGATTATCATTTAATTTAGCTGTCAAGATTATATTATCATCTTTGACAAATAAACATGCATTTTTCTCGAAAATTACCTTTATATTATTTTCAGTGGCTTTCTTAACTGACAATAAATTGCCCTTTAGTTCTGGACAGTATAATACATTTCTTAGTGTAATGTAGTGGTTTTTGTCTGTTTTTATTTTTACGTCGCCCATACCTTCCGAATTAAGCCTTTTTCCATTAGCGATTGTTATATTCCCAAAATTCCCGGCTGTGAATGTAGCAAAATTTGTTTTTGCTGATGCAACGTGCTTGGTACAACCCGAGTCAATGATATATGTGTTTGGATCTGTTGTTTGTGTTTGGTTAATTTTTACTGACTCAATTTCAAAACTGTTTTCCATTGGGAAGAGAGGAATGATCGATTGGTTGGCCTCATCCTTTATATTTGATTTGCTATTAAAGCAAAAGTTCGAGGAGTCGGTTTTACTACCATTGTGTTGATTTTTGGGGTTTACCGAATTGGCTCTAAAATTGGCATGGTTGTTAAATTTATTACTGTTATAATTTTCACTTCTTTGGTAATTGTTTTTCTGTTTGTTTTTCAATTTGTAACATTCTGAACGAGCGTGCCCATCTCGTTGACAGAAACTGCAATACTTTTTGTTGCCTTTATTTACAATTTTATATGCTGTGTCCCTTGGTCGTGTGCTGGTGTTTATGTATTCGATCCGATGAGAGTACTCATCGATGAGTTTGTTTTTTACAAATTCGAGGTCTAGATCCTTTTCGTCTCTAGCCTCCATGCTCGTTATAAGAGGAGCGTATGACTGAGGCAAGCTGCAAAGCATAAGAGCCACATTGTGCGAATCATTTATGAGCTCTCCAATGGCAGCGAGTTTGTCGCGGATAGTTAAAATATTGTTGATATGTAAATTTAAGTCTCCGCCCTCGTTGAGCCTTTGCGAATATAGCTTCCTCAAAAGGAATAATTTGGATGATAAATTCGCCCTTTGGTGAACACTTTTTAATCTTTCCCAAATGTCTTTGGGAGATGTCAAATTTCTGATGTGCACAATTTGTGTATTTTCAATGCATAAACAAATTATGGCTTTCGCCTTAGCCGCGTTTTTAGTATATGTATCATCGGGTGCGGTAGGTGGAGATTCTGTTATATATTTGAATAAATCATCTTTAATTAACAAATTTTCAAATTTAAAACACAAATGATTATAATTATTATCGTTTAATTTCTCTACTGCCGCAATTTCTTTTGAAGCAGACATAGCGTGTTATTCAAGTTTTATAAATTCTTTGATAACAAATATATTTATTATAAGAAGTTTGTGACCTTCTTAAAATAATTTCTTAGAATATATTCATAAATATAAATAAAATGATCATTTATTCATAATAATCAATCAATATTCATTCACAATAATACCTTTTTTTGCGATATTATATATATCGTTATTTATTCATGCACATTTATTTTTATTTTCATGTATATATTTCAATATTTCATATCTCATATGTGCATCTTGTTCATCATTTTATCACAATCAGATAAACAAATTTTTATTACTGGGTTTTTTTATTTATTTATTTATTTATTTATTTACTTTCCCCTTCAACTCAGCCTACATAATCTTTTAAAATATCTAGGAAGGGTGAGTTCGCGATTAGCTTGAAGCTAAGGACCCAGTATAAATATAAAATTGTTATACCAAAAGTTTTTACATCAATAATGAAAGATAGAAATTTATTTTCTTACCTTTCTGGTAAAGCAGACATACGCTGGTTTCCTTCTTATGAAGACAACCTATAATTTTTTATTTAATGAATAGATGTGGTGAATTGTGAAAAATATCATCTTTGAATAATGCAGATGTAGTGAAAAAAAATATTTAATTCTTGAAGAATAACTTGATTACAGGGTTCCACACTCACACACTAAAAAATATAAAGTAAAAGGTTAAATATGAATAATATAAGAGTAATGACGTTGAAAATCCAGTAGGAGACATTAGTCTTCCATAAGACAAAGAGTTGACGCACAAAAAACCGTGCGTTTTGACCTCACGAAATCGGCCCTTCAAGTGAGAAGTAAAAAAGGGGCCCACAAGAGTTAAAACAGAGTAAAAAAGTCTGGAAACAATAAAACTGCTTAACAAGCAAAAAAGGTTCTAATTAACCCTAGAACTACCGAAAATTTTACTCAAGTTTTATAAAAACATTTTACACCAGAATTTTTACTTAAAACTATTTAATTTGTTTATTTAACTTATTATTGTCTGATTTATAAATTTAGTTTGTTTTGAAGAAATTTCTGGTTTGAATAAATATTTTGAAAGTACATGTCGGGTCCATTGGACCCTTCTGGTAGACAGAGGGTTAAATGAGTCTATATGTTCAGAAAAGTTCTCTGGTGCTGCTATCTGTTGTCGCCTTTTCGAAACACAAGTCTTTTACACAATTGTTCGTTAGTCCGTGATCTTACGAGAACTTCGCTCAGGGAAGTGTCGCCATCTTGGAACATATTTCACAACTAAAAAATGAAGACGCGTTGCACATGTCACAAGTAAATTGTCATTTCACAGGCGAGGTGAGGTTGGACATAAAATCACTTACACTGAGGCGTTTTCCAACAAATTACATTGGAGGCGTGAAATTTTGCATACTTATAGCTGAATACCTCACATCAAAGGAAAAATCATAAAATTTTGAAAAAGTCGTACATTTAACCCTTTGGGCTCCCACATGTGTATTTCAAACAATTCTTTCTATGTGAGCCTCTAATTAGGTTGGAGGCGTGAAATTTTACAAACTTATAGCTGAACACCTCACATCAAACGACAAACTATAAAATTTTGAAAAAGTCGTACATTTAACCCTTTGGGCTCCCACATGTGTATTTTAAACAACTCTTTCTAAGTGCGTCCCTAATTAGGTTGCAGGCGTGAAATTTTGCGTACTTATAGATGGACACCTGAGATCAAACAACAAATCATAAAATTTTGAAAAAGTCATACATTTAACCCTTTGGGCTCCCACATGTATATTTTAAACAATTCTTTCTATGTGAACCTCTAATTAGATTGGAGGTGTGAAATTTTGCATACTTATAGCTGAATACCTCGCATCAAAGGAAAATCATAAAATTTTGAAAAAGTCGTACATTTAACCCTTTGGGCTCCCCCATGTGTATTTCAAACAATTCTTTCTAAGTGAACCCTAATTAGGTTGGAGGAGTGAAATTTTGCATACTTATAGCTGAGTACCCCACATCAAACGACAAATCAAAAAATTTTGAAAAAGTCGTACATTTAACCCTTTGGGCTCCAACATATGTATTTTAAACAATTCTTTCTAAGTGAGCTCCTAATTAGGTTGGAGGCGTGAAATTTTGCATACTTATAGCTGAGCACCTCGCATCAAACGACAAATCATAAAAATTTCAAAAAGTTGTACATTTAACCCTTTGATCTCCAACATGTGTATTTTAAACAATTCTTTCTAATTGAGCCGCTAATTAGGTTGGAGGCGTGAAATTCTGCATACTTATAGCTGAGCATCACACATCAAACGGCAAATCATAAAATTTTGAAAAAGTCGTACATTTAAGCTTTTGGGTTCCTACATGTGTATTTTAAACAATTCTTTCTAAGTGACACTCTATTTAGGTTGGAGGCGTGAAATTTTACAAACTTATAGCTGAACACCTCACATCAAACGACAAACTATAAAATTTTGAAAAAGTCGTATATTTAACCCTTTGGGCTCCCACATGTGTATTTTAAACAATTCTTTCTAAGTGAACCCTAATTAGGTTGGAGGAGTGAAATTTTGCATACTTATAGCTGAGTACCTCACATCAAACGACAAATCATAAAATTTTGAAAAAGTCGTACATTTAACCCTTTGATCTCCAACATGTGTATTTTAAACAATTCTTTCTAAGTGAGCCGCTAATTAGGTTAGAGGCGTGAAATTCTGCATACTTATAGCTGAGCATCACACTTCAAACGGCAAATCATAAAATTTTGAAAAAGTCGTACATTTAAGCTTTTGGGTCCCTACATGTGTATTTTAAACAATTCTTTCTAAGTGACACTCTATTTAGGTTGGAGGCGTGAAATTTTGCATACTGACGCTGAACACCATCATGTGACAAATCATAAAAATTTGAAAAAGTCGTACATTTAACCCTTTGGGCTCCCACCTGCGTGTTTTAAGCAATTCTTCCTAACTGAGCCCCTTATTAAATTGGAGATTTGAAATTTTGCATGCTTATTATAGCAGAACACCTGAGGCCAGGCGACAAATTATAAAATCTTGAAAAAGTCTTACGTTTAACACTTTGAGCTACCACATATGTATTTTAAGCAATTCTTTCTAAGAGAGCCCCTAATTACGTTGGAGATATGAATTTTTGCATACGTATAGCTGAATACCTCAGACCACACGACAAATCATAAAATTTTCAAAAAGTCTTATATTATTTACTCCTCCGTGCTCTAACGTATATTTTAAGCAATTTTTCTAACCTGCGCCCTTTTCACCCGGGGAGCACTTTTCCAACTTTTGCCGACACTCCTTTGACCATTCTTTCATATTATGCACCATACCCTTACATATTTGAGTTCCACTTTTTACCGCCAGGGGCGCCTACTTATCTCGGGTGCTATGGGCCCAATCCCTTCGACTAATATATATACGGATAGTATGTAAAACGGAGTTTCGTTCGGATAGAGATTTGTTTAGAATAGAGTGCGCCCCTGGTTGCAAAATGTGGAACTAACAGATTTTTCAAAAGGATAAAGTGTTTTGAAATGAATATTAAACGAAAACCTCTGTGCGATCTGTGATCACACTTACCCACTTGTTTTTCGTGCTCTGGTAACGGTATCTTGCACTCATAGGAAAATTATAAGACTAACATCAAATTGTGTCTAAAATCGAATAAAAAATATGGACATATGTTTCTTAATTTTAACTCCCTTCTTCGCCTCAAGAGGGCGCTTTAAAGTTTTGTTTCTTCAAACCTTTAGTATACTGTTTGTCCAAAAATTATAAAATTCACAAAATAAAGTCTTTTCACTCTCCCCTATGTTCTCGTATCAATTTTATTTTTACTACCACCAGGGGACGCCGCCCAGTGAAACATTTTACTTTTAGCCTCTGGCTATTGGTATTTTTCATCTGTTTTTCATAATATTTTGTCTCATTGTTTTTCTTCATTTTAGATACTTTTCTCCAAGTTCTTGACCTATTCTGACTACTTGGGTACTCATTCTGGACCAGCTGTGGCCCATCGGTCCCCTCTTCATTTGTCTGGCTCTAATCACACGCTTCACTTGTTCTTTTACCATTTTTCTTTTTCTTCAGTTTTTTGTTATTCAATGCTTTAGTTTTTTTTATCATTCTCAACTTCCCCTAGTCCTCTCTTACATGAAGTTAACTTTCATCCTTGGTCTGCCCTACTGTCAATTTGGGGCCTAATGCCCCCTTTTTTTTGGGGGGGGGGGCGTTTCTTCTACCTTTTCCAGACCCATCATCTAATACCACGTTAGTAAGGATTGGAAAATTAAAACTATCCAAAATACCAAAAATGAAGTCCATTGAAGTTTTATTTTAGTTATAGAATTCCCTATTAGCGGATATATTTGTCTGTTTACCTTTCCATTTTTCGATAACACTCCTTTGTTTTCGATAAACGGAGAAATTCAACAGCATTAGACACACTTTAGGGATTTAGGGAACTTTCACTTGTATCAAACCTTCTGCCTTTATCGAAAAGAAGAAAATGCTAATCGATTCTAGCTAATGCGCCTAAAATAAAAAATGAGCTAGTAAACGTGTCAGAAACTAGCTACTTTGGATTTTGATACAGACTTGAAGAGTCATGTTGGAATCGCTACGCACTGGTAAACAATTTCCGTGTTAGGCAGGTTGTTTCCCTCTCAGTAGTTATATATGTCTGGTTATCCTTACGTTTTTCGATAAAGTTGTCTTGTTTTCGATAAACGAGAAATTCCACAGCTTTTGATACACTTTAGACATTTAGGGAACTTTAATTTGTATCAAACCTTTTGCCTATATCGAAAAGAAGAAAATGCTAATCGATTCTAGCTAATGCGTCTAAAATAAAAAATGAGTTTTTAAATGTGTCATAAAGTAGCTACTTTGGATTTCGATACAGACTTAAAGAGTCATGTTGGAATCGCTAGGTACTGGAAAACAGTTTCCGTGTTAGACAGGTTCCCTCTTGGCAGGTATCTTTATCTTAATATCCTTACGTTTTTCGAAAGAAACTTTTGTTTTCGATCAATGGAGAAATTCCACATAGTATTTGACATTTAGGGGAGCTTTAAACTGTATCAAACTTTTTGGAGTTATCTAAAAATAGAAAGGTTATTTGATTTATCAAATGCGCCATAGTTACGCGATTTGGACATTGCAGTTTCATAAAAAAGAAAGGGGAATTTATTCCAATGCAAAGAAAATCATTTTAAAATACTGAAATTCAAATGAGATATCTTTATAAATTTCTTCCATACGATTAGCATTAGCGAGCAGGTCTTTTCAATTGACTTAATTAACCCCTTAAGCTTAAATCAGGAGAAAATAATTGCGATAGCAGAATTATTGAGCAAGCCCTATCACTACTATGAAATTTTCGGCCAGAATAATAGCTAAGTTTTCCAACAATTGTTTTTAGTTTATCTCGTTATAATCGATTGTAAAACATCTCGATTGTAGATTCTAGGAATTAATCGATGGCTATATCGATTGTGATTTTTTACGATGACGATTTTTCTCGATTGTCGAATTTTCGAGAATCGCCCATCACTAATCTCATTCACAATGTGACATCACTGAGTGGTGGCATTTCGGTCACAGATGTGACGTGACCACAGTGACTCACAGTGACGTCACAACGACGTCACTGTAACCATGCATGCTATGAGGGGAACTTCTGAATATTTTATAAAGTTTCAGTTTTTCCAGTGGGAAAGAACTGCATAATGAGGCATTTTTTTTTAAATAGTCCTTATAAAAACTTATTTAAAAAAACACTTTGATATATATTTTTTCTGTGTTCAATCTCAATAACATAATTAAATTAAAAGACAAGGGACCACTTTGAAAATAAATTATAAGCAAAGCATAAAAATCGGCGTAATTAATCCAATATATTGGATTTTTTAAGCTCCTATATGAGGTAATTTTTTTTAATCAGGTTGAATAACATGCGTAAAAAGAAATGAAAATAATATGAGAAAAAGAAAAACACATGTGTACAAATAATACCCATTTGCGACCCATGAGAGGGCCATTTAGTTTTCTAATGGGTTTTCATTTTTGTAATAAAACTTCTAATCTAAATAAACCAATTATTAAAACACAGTTATACTCTAATGTTCGAGACGATTAATATCAACAATGCCTACTGATTGGTAACAATGATATTTAATATTTTAGGAAGATAACATGACTTTAAAAAACTATTATTCTCTTGTTTTCACTGTTTGTATATATATCATGGAAGACGGTAGTATTTCGAGTGACGCAGCCTTAAGCCTAAAATCGTATCGTATCGTATCGTATCGTTAAAATCGTATCGTATCGTATCATAGAATTCGTAGATGGCGGAACTCATATATACAGCTAACTCGACATCAAAGAAAATGCGAAAAGCCGCCTTTTAATAACTCAGCAGATATACGTCTTATTGTTCTGAATTTTCTAGAACAGTCTTATATCTGCAGTCTAATCGTATACTGAAATTTTTACATTTCTACGTGCAGTATATTTTGAGATCTAAATAGTCATTTTTAAAGTGAAAACGTTGGTATAATATCGAGGAAGTTCCTAATTTGAAAATCTCGAAAACGGTTCTAACGATTATTTTTAAATTGATACATAATATAAATGTGATTAAGGCGAGGTGAATAACACTTTTCTTTTTTCTGGGAAAACTCTCGTTCGTTAAATAATTCGATTTCTTTTTCTCTCGAAAACGACACGAGCGATTTTTTAAAAATCAAATAAATATGTTTCAGATGAACCAAATAACAATTTACTTGTTTCCAGCAAGACTCTTGTTCGTTTTATAATGCGCATGAAAAATCGGACTATATTTCTTCGCCATTCTATGGAAATTTCACCGAAAATGCATGACACTGTATTCATACACATGCTTTCTTTTTAACCACTTTTGGGGAGAAAAATTTTGTCTTCCCACGGCTGAGTGGTTGAGGGCCATCGTCTACTGATCTTAACATAAGCAGTTCGATACTCGCTGATGCGTGTGAAGTTTTTCTTTTTTTTTTTTAAAGTCTGTTAGTTGACCATTATTCTCAGTTCCTTTGTAATTTTTTAATTGCTATTAAGTTAAATAAAATTACAATTATAATGACGCCAATTTGATGATGATTATTTCTTGGCAATTTTTCAACAATAAAAATATTACCATAAATTTTTATAAATATATTTAATTTCAATCACTTTACAAAAAATATACATTAATACAGTAAACTCTGTGTAAGGCGGAATCGATCGGGACCAAGAAAATTTTCCGCAATAGACAATATTCCGCCTTAGACAAATTTTACTCTATGTCTATGGATTCGTAGGGACTTGAAATTCTTTCCGAGTTAGACAGATTTCCGTCTTACACAGAGTCCGTCTTACAGAGAGTTTACTGTAATTATTATTTGAATATAAATCACACGATCAGAAACGTAAAAAAATAATTCATTTCAGCTCTTCTTTTTATAATATCATTTTTTATTATTATGACGGTCAATCAATATATAATCACTGACATCCATAATATTATTATTATTATAATTATTATTTTCCTTGCATAAAAACTATTGTGATGTAATAATTATTTTATAATAAATAATTTAGTTGAAATGTTTTATTTATAAATAACAATGAAGTTTTACATAATAAGCATATCAGAATTCTGGTGTCGCCATCTTTTGACGCAATTGCGTACCACATTTCAGGGTCGTACTGGCATAACTGAGAGGGCGGTGGCAAAATGGATAAAAAGGGCGCCGATTGCCTTACAAAAGGGCGCAAATGCTTATATATACATACATACACATACTATATAAATTATGTATAAAAAATCACTTTAAAAATATATACGAGTATATTGCTATAGCGAAAACTTTATTCCTAAAATAATTATGTCACCCAAATTAGTATTTTACACTATAGAAATGTAATATGCACAAAAATAGTTCCCCGCAAGGCATTGCAGTTAAAAAAAAATCTGATGTTAGACCGGTGTTGCAAATTTAGAGGTATTTTTTTCCTCCACACTTTTCTAAGAAAGCTATCTCTGTTTTCGAATTTCGCTCACCTTATCTAATGAGTTAATTCAAACTTTACCCCGAATATTTGAATAAAAATCTCCATACGATTATCTCCAAATGGAAAATAAAATATTAAAATAAAACAAACAAAAACAATTTCGTTGGGTCAAAACTCAAAAGTGCAAAACATTATTTAATACAATTCAATAATATTTTATATAATACAATCTCTAGAATACAAATACTAATTATGGTGTATAAAATTTCAGGAAAGTTATTTTTGTTTAGTTCAAGAGTGACGTCTATTTTACGTGAATTATTTTTTAAATATGTTTTATTTCTTTATTTTTTCAACATTCGAAAGATATCATAGATTTTTTTTTTAAATTATGGCCATTTTTTTTTTTTTCCATTCTGATCAGAAACAAAATTATGGCCATTTTTTTTTCATCCTGACCAGAAAAAAAAAAAAAAAAATTATGACCATTTTTTTTTTCCTTTTCTGACCAGAAAATCAGAGTTCTAACTTTTTACGACAGCTCTTTCATCTTCACCTAACACTTCATTTATAACGGTTGTTTCAAAATAATGGATGGCACCAGTCCATCAGTTCAGAAGAAAATGATCCATTCCAAAGGTATAAGTTCGATTGAAAAAAACTATTTAATACTTTGAGCAGAAAGAAGAGGCTACACCTGCAATTTTTATGACACTAATAGAATCCCATAGCTGCCAATGTGTACGGTTTAGTTACCTCTAAAATTTAACACAAATTTTTGCCATATTTAATCGTTGACAATTGTTAGACTTTTTAAACTGAAATTCCGGAAGTGACAGCCGATTGTTCTCTTGCGACGACATTCCTATGGCTTCAACTCGTAAAACTTGGCTAAAAGTGCTATCTTTGACAACATTTTCTGAATGAATCTTTGCCTTTATAAGAAAATGGGAAACTAATTTCCTGGTATCTGAACAAAATGGGCAAATTTTATATTTTTACGAATATTAATGCAAATTTTTTGTATTTACGAATGAAAATGACTTCGCGAAAGTATCAGAAAAGTAGTTAGTTTGGATTTGGGAATAGCTTTCAATATAAAAAATTCTCATAACGAGGATGTGATCGCCCCCCACCCCAAAAAAGGAAATCCATGACCCCCTCTAAATGATGAGCTGAATCCGTCCTTGGCTTTGTCGAATATTGATTGATTAAAATCTCGGAAACGGAATCGAAAAAAAATCCGCTTTATACAGGATCCTTATGCCATATCATCTTTAGATTCTTCTATGTTTTGTCATACGCCAGACAGAATGATTTTAACAATACCGTGCAAAACACAGATGCGAGAAAAATCGACAAACAAAATCTTCATTTGGCGCCCGGGGCACATGCCCCCTCTGCCCCCCTTAATTTCGGCCCTGCTTTCAAATCAGCAAACTTACAAAGGCTGTGCCCAATAATGGAGTTGTTTCTGTTTTTCAAAGATCTTGTTCTTTTTTACCGCGATTCATGTGTGTACGCAGGGTAGGGGGGGGGGGGGCAGAAAATCTTTGGAAAAATAATACATTCTTAAAAGTATTACGCTGAATGTAATTATTTTGAAAAGTAGTATTACTTGAATTTTATTGCATGATAGTTTTGTTTTAAAGGTTTTCATTAAATTTCATTGTAACTGCTGGCTGCTGGCTGAAAATACCAATTATTTTTTATTGCCCACCAGAAACTTTTTAATCGAACTGTCTTTTATATTTTTTGAGAAAAACAAAAGATCTTTCAGAAAAGGCTGCCGAATGTGGCGTTTTGAACCGAATTTCCGGACGCGACAGTGGAGGAAGAGAAAGAAAACTGTTGTCATGAGACAACAATCAATTTTAACTCAAGATGTAATTAATTTAAAGAACATAATCTATTGTATTGCAAATCACTTCAATAACCAAGCCTGCAAGTCTCATTCTTTTATGTGGAGTTTCGCCGAATATTCGGTTTCATTTTCGTTTTCAGCCCAAAATCCTAGTTTCGGCGAAAATACTGCCGTATATTCGGTATTACTATAACTGCCCCTCCCTAGCCTCCCCCAAACGGCACTCCCATCCAAAGAGCCGTACATACTATATATTCACATACAAGGAGATAAATCTAGAAGGTATTACTAATATTGATTAAATTCGTTATTTTTAAATTAAATTATTTTTTAATATATTTTTTATGTTTATAGCACCTTATATTTAATTAATTTTATTTCAATCAAATTATTTTGTTAATTATGTACTGCCGTTTCTACGCAAAACATTATTCAGATAACATGCGTATATGTATGTTTATGTTACTTACTTTGAATTTATTTTTAAAACAATTTCGCTTACGTTTTCAGTCGATACTAGGAATGTAACCGAAATTCAGTTTCTTTCGAACACTATTTTTATGTTTGTAAATCAGCAGAAATTTTCGCATTATTGAACGTTAAAAAAAAAAATTTTTTTTGAGAACCGCTTTAAGGATTTACATATACATTTATAATCATAACTTATAAATTTCGGAAAATCGAGTTTTTATTTTAGCGGCTTTATCAACGGAATTGAGACTTCTTTATGTGGTCAGAATATGGAATAGACAATTCTATGTAAGTAAAAAAAAATAAAAAAATACAATAAGCATTCTATTATAATTATAACATCAAATTGAAACTAGTTTTTTTTTCCTCAAAATTGCATTTTTTAATAGATGACCACGGCACGATTACTTTAATAATACTGAATTGTTTTTCACTTCTAATTTTGTCAGCTTTTTCCTTCTATATATAAAAAAAAGTTTCGAATTGGAAATGGACCAATGAAAATCTGCGTAGATATTCCCGGTAGATCGGCATCCAATTTGAATGCTTAAGCATGGCCTTTCTTCGTTAATATTAAAAAAAAAAACTGTTGCAAACAAAAATATGAAAATCAGTGGTATTACAGAGAAATGTTTGATAAACACGCTGATGCAGACAGTTTTCAAATCAAAGAATTATTTTAAGAGATATTTAATGCCAAAGTTGGAAAAAATCGTTCCATTAAAAAAGTTTTATTGGAGCAAAAACTACATGAGAATTTAATCATTTTTAGATCATTTTATACGTTATAAGTTCCCGGTGTGCAGATTGAATTTATTTTTTTTATTTGACTCATTTTTTGAGGTTTTATTTCTATTTTAAATTCAAATTTTCAGCTTTTCGAGAGATATTTTTTATATATTTTAGAAAATGTTATTAATTTAAACTGTTGCCAATTGTATAAACAGCGAAACAATAATGTTTACTTCAAATTAAAAATTTATTTACACGTGACTATTGTAAACAGAAATAAAAACTTTAAAATTAGAATTAAATGATCACATGTTAAAAGCAGGAAAATTACGTCCTAAGAACCATATTCACACTTGAATTTTAAAAGAGAAACAAAATGTTAAATAAAAAAAATTATGCGCTAAAACTTGTAAAGGGGAGAAATTACATTATTTAAAATGGCCAAAAAATATGGTAAAAACATTTAAATTAAAAAATATATTTGCACGAGATATTTTGAGATAATCTTTTCAACTATTATCGTGAATTCAAAGACAGCGCAAATATTTCCTTCTAACAACTAAAGTATTTTCACCTGAATATTAATAAGAGAAATAAAACTTTGGTGTAAATTACGTCAGATTTAAAACGTTACATTTAAAATCTCTTATTTAAAATCATTTTCTTATAGCGTTGTTAAAAAATACCATAAAGCAAACACTCTGTTGACTTAGTTCCTTTTATATTTGGTAATTTTCAAATGTTTAACTAATCTTATTTAATCAAGCACGGAAACAGCAACTAACATCAGCTGATTCGGTCTTGAAATCCCTCAGTAAAAGGGAAACCCGTTTACAGTAAGATCGCCATTGATTTTTTAATTATACAGAGCAGCCTCGATTATCCGAGCTAATTGGGACTGTTACTAAATCGGAATCGGAAATCTCGGTTTATAGAAACTGTGTGTAAAAACTCGCCGTGCTTGCGAATTTAACATCTCTTTTAAAAAATATATATAGAACGTTTTTTAAATAATAAAAATAAATATATGTAAAGTTCTGTTTCACAGCTTAACAAATTTAATGAATAGATGTGGTGAATTGTGAAAAATATCATCTTTGAATAATGCAGATGTAGAGAAAAAACTATTTAATTTTTGAAGAATAACTTGATTACAGGGTTCCACACTCACACACTAAAAAATATAAAGTAAAAGGTTAAATATGAATAATATAAGAGTAATGACGTTGAAAATCCAGTAGGACACATTAGTCTTCCATAAGACAAAGAATTGACGCACAAAAAACCGTGCGTCTTGACCTCACAAAATCGGCCCTTCAAGTGAGAAGTAAAAAAGGGGCCCACAAGAGTTAAAACAGAGTAAAAAAGTCTGGAAACAATAAAACTGCTTAACAAGCAAAAAAGGTTCTAATTAAATGAGTCTATATGTTCAGAAAAGTTCTCTGGTGCTGCTATCTGTTGTCGCCTTTTCGAAACACAAGTCTTTTACACAATTGTTCGTTAGTCCGTGATCTTACGAGAACTTCGCTCAGGGAAGTGTCGCCATCTTGGAACATATTTCACAACTAAAAAATGAAGACGCGTTGCACATGTCACAAGTAAATTGTCATTTCACAGGCGAGGTGATGTTGGACATAAAATCACTTACACTGAGACGTTTTCCAACACCCCCGCTTTTTATGTCAAACCGACGAGCGTAAAATGTTTAACTTATTTCTCATACACTCGAAATGAGGCTTAGGCAACGGCTTGGTGAGCACGTCTGCCAGCATTAACTTCGATGGGCAATAAGTTATTTTGATTATGCCATTCTGGCATAGATGTCTGATGTAGTGATACTTAACTTCCACGTGTTTAGTTCTTGTCTGTGCCTTTTCGTTTTCGGTCAATCTTATGGCTAATAAGTTATCTTCGTACAATGTTACGGGTAGTTGTTGACATAGTTCGAGGTCATTTAACAAGTCTAATAACCACGAGATTTCTTGACCTGCATTAGAGGCAGCGATATATTCAGCCTCCGTGGACGAGAGTGCTGTGCAGCTCTGCTTCCTCGATGACCATGCCAATATATTATTTCCTAATTTAAACAAGTTTCCAGTGGTTGATTTCCTGTCTATTCTGTCGTTCCCCCAATCGGCATCGCTATATGCCGTTAGAATAGGAGGTTTTGTTTTATCTATGACGAATTTAAGATCTTTGGTAGTAAGCAGATATCTAATTAATTTCTCGATAGCTTGCCAATCGACTTCCCTTGGGGATTCATTCCTTCTTCCCAGGATGTTAACGACTGATGCTATGTCGGGTCTAGTTAAAGTTGCAATGTATAGAAGCCCTCCTATAGCCTGTCTAAATTTTACGTTATCTCCCATTAGTTTCCCGTTTGGATCTAGATTAAAGTAGTTAGTATTCATGGGTGTATACGTAGGCTTACCATTTAACAAATTGAATTTTTCTGCGATTTGTATTATTTTGTGTTGCTGGTCTAATTCTAGATTACCGTTTGCTGTTTCCTTTATGTTTATGCCTAAATATTGTGTTACTTGACCTAAATTTTTGATTTCGTATTGCTTTGATAATTCAGTGTATATTTCGTGTGTGTCTGTTTTGTCTCCTGCGACTAAGATGTCATCAACATACACTATTATGTATGCGATTTTTCCATCTTGGACTCTTTTGTACAGACATTTGTCTGACGCGCATTCAACGAAATTTAGTTCTTTTAGAGATTTACTTATTTTTTGGTTCCACGCCCTAGCTGCCTGCTTAAGGCCGTAAATCGCTTTGTTTAAACTACACACTTTATCTTCTTCCCCTTTTGTTATGTATCCCTCTGGCTGATGCATATAAACCTCCTCTTCTAAATCGCCATGTAAGAAAGCAGTTTTGACATCTAGGTGAGTTATTTTAAGGTCTTTGTACACCGCTGCGTTTAAGAATGCTCGCAGGGTGGTATGCGCTACAACGGGTGCGTAGGTCTCGTCAAAATCGCTTCCATATTTTTGAGCATATCCCTTAGCGACCAATCTGGCTTTATATCACTCTATAGACCTGTTGGCTCCCCTTTTTGCCTTAAACGTCCACCTACAACCTATGACGCGTTTTCCCGGGATAGGTTTTATTAATCTCCAAGTATTATTTTGCTTCAGAGAATCTATTTCCTCACTAGTGGCTTTTAGCCATTTATCTTTAGTTTCTGCGTCATTGATATTTTGTAGGTCTGTCCATGACTTTGGCTCCTGAATTTGACACAGGTTTGCGCTTATTCCATAACGGTTAGGTGGTACGCCACGATTTTGTCTGTGCGATCTTCTCGGCTCAAGGGATGTGTCGGTCGGGGTGTTATTCTGATCATCGTCGCGTTCTTCTAGATCAATTTCAATATTATCTGCGGGAGTTTGTTCGTTGTTTTGATTTTCTTTGGCGGGCTTAATTTCCTCATCTTTTATACCTTCTTCGAAGAATTTTACGGTTCTAGATATTATAATTTTATTTTCACCCGTATATATCCTATAGCCCTTGCTTCTGAAATCATATCCCAACATTATTCCCTCGATGGCTTTCTCATCTAACTTATTTCTTTTAGGTTTGTCGACATAGGCAAATGCTTTACATCCGAATGTTTTGATGTTCGAGAGATCGGGTTTTCTCTTATGCCAAAGTTCATAGGGTGTCATGTTATTTTTGTTAGCTTTTGTTGGTAGACGGTTGATGAGGTAGGTGGCGGACATGACAGCTTCCCCCCAGAATTGCTTAGGTAACTTGGCGTCCGACAGCATGGCTCTAGCCATTTCCACTATCGTTCTATTCTTTCTCTCTGAAACGCCGTTCTGCGGGCTAGAATAGGGAACACTCAATTGACGCTCTATCCCGTTTTCTATCAGGCAGTTTTCAAATTCATCACTGATATACTCTTTTGCGTTATCGGATCTTATTGCCTTTATCAACTTGCCAAATTTATTTTTTGTTAGCGCTATGTATTCTTTCAGTTTGATAACGGCTTCCGATTTATGCGCGATTAAGTATGTTATTGTGTACCTGCTATAATCATCCGTGAATGTTATAAAGTACCTTTTCCCTCCTATCGTTTCAGTATTCATGGGGCCACATATATCGGAATGTGCGAGGGTACCGATGTCTTTGCTTCTGTTTGTGGCTACTTTAGGGTAGGGTGAAACGGAAAGTTTCCCTTCAATGCACTTGGTGCATCGCGTGTCATGTTTACAATTGTTAATTGTTATCCCATTGGCTAATTCATGATTAACAAGGTATTTAATATCATCAAAGTTTTTGTGTCCGAGTCTTCGGTGCCACAATGAAATACAATTTGTATTGTTACAGAAAGTTTGAGTACTTATAGTATAGCCGTAATCATCTTCAGGGTTTAATACGTAGAGATTATCATTTAATTTAGCTGTCAAGATTATATTATCATCTTTGACAAATAAACATGCATTTTTCTCGAAAATTACCTTTATATTATTTTCAGTGGCTTTCTTAACTGACAATAAATTGCCCTTTAGTTCTGGACAGTATAATACATTTCTTAGTGTAATGTAGTGGTTTTTGTCTGTTTTTATTTTTACGTCGCCCATACCTTCCGAATTAAGCCTTTTTCCATTAGCGATTGTTATATTCCCAAAATTCCCGGCTGTGAATGTAGCAAAATTTGTTTTTGCTGATGCAACGTGCTTGGTACAACCCGAGTCAATGATATATGTGTTTGGATCTGTTGTTTGTGTTTGGTTAATTTTTACTGACTCAATTTCAAAACTGTTTTCCATTGGGAAGAGAGGAATGATCGATTGGTTGGCCTCATCCTTTATATTTGATTTGCTATTAAAGCAAAAGTTCGAGGAGTCGGTTTTACTACCATTGTGTTGATTTTTGGGGTTTACCGAATTGGCTCTAAAATTGGCATGGTTGTTAAATTTATTACTGTTATAATTTTCACTTCTTTGGTAATTGTTTTTCTGTTTGTTTTTCAATTTGTAACATTCTGAACGAGCGTGCCCATCTCGTTGACAGAAACTGCAATACTTTTTGTTGCCTTTATTTACAATTTTATATGCTGTGTCCCTTGGTCGTGTGCTGGTGTTTATGTATTCGATCCGATGAGAGTACTCATCGATGAGTTTGTTTTTTACAAATTCGAGGTCTAGATCCTTTTCGTCTCTAGCCTCCATGCTCGTTATAAGAGGAGCGTATGACTGAGGCAAGCTGCAAAGCATAAAAGCCACATTGTGCGAATCATTTATGAGCTCTCCAATGGCAGCGAGTTTGTCGCGGATAGTTAAAATATTGTTGATATGTAAATTTAAGTCTCCGCCCTCGTTGAGCCTTTGCGAATATAGCTTCCTCAAAAGGAATAATTTGGATGATAAATTCGCCCTTTGGTGAACACTTTTTAATCTTTCCCAAATGTCTTTGGGAGATGTCAAATTTCTGATGTGCACAATTTGTGTATTTTCAATGCATAAACAAATTATGGCTTTCGCCTTAGCCGCGTTTTTAGTATATGTATCATCGGGTGCGGTAGGTGGAGATTCTGTTATATATTTGAATAAATCATCTTTAATTAACAAATTTTCAAATTTAAAACACAAATGATTATAATTATTATCGTTTAATTTCTCTACTGCCGCAATTTCTTTTGAAGCAGACATAGCGTGTTATTCAAGTTTTATAAATTCTTTGATAACAAATATATTTATTATAAGAAGTTTGTGACCTTCTTAAAATAATTTCTTAGAATATATTCATAAATATAAATAAAATGATCATTTATTCATAATAATCAATCAATATTCATTCACAATAATACCTTTTTTTGCGATATTATATATATCGTTATTTATTCATGCACATTTATTTTTATTTTCATGTATATATTTCAATATTTCATATCTCATATGTGCATCTTGTTCATCATTTTATCACAATCAGATAAACAAATTTTTATTACTGGGTTTTTTTATTTATTTATTTATTTATTTATTTACTTTCCCCTTCAACTCAGCCTACATAATCTTTTAAAATATCTAGGAAGGGTGAGTTCGCGATTAGCTTGAAGCTAAGGACCCAGTATAAATATAAAATTGTTATACCAAAAGTTTTTACATCAATAATGAAAGATAGAAATTTATTTTCTTACCTTTCTGGTAAAGCAGACATACGCTGGTTTCCTTCTTATGAAGACAACCTATAATTTTTTATTTAATGAATAGATGTGGTGAATTGTGAAAAATATCATCTTTGAATAATGCAGATGTAGTGAAAAAAAATATTTAATTCTTGAAGAATAACTTGATTACAGGGTTCCACACTCACACACTAAAAAATATAAAGTAAAAGGTTAAATATGAATAATATAAGAGTAATGACGTTGAAAATCCAGTAGGAGACATTAGTCTTCCATAAGACAAAGAGTTGACGCACAAAAAACCGTGCGTTTTGACCTCACGAAATCGGCCCTTCAAGTGAGAAGTAAAAAAGGGGCCCACAAGAGTTAAAACAGAGTAAAAAAGTCTGGAAACAATAAAACTGCTTAACAAGCAAAAAAGGTTCTAATTAACCCTAGAACTACCGAAAATTTTACTCAAGTTTTATAAAAACATTTTACACCAGAATTTTTACTTAAAACTATTTAATTTGTTTATTTAACTTATTATTGTCTGATTTATAAATTTAGTTTGTTTTGAAGAAATTTCTGGTTTGAATAAATATTTTGAAAGTACATGTCGGGTCCATTGGACCCTTCTGGTAGACAGAGGGTTAAATGAGTCTATATGTTCAGAAAAGTTCTCTGGTGCTGCTATCTGTTGTCGCCTTTTCGAAACACAAGTCTTTTACACAATTGTTCGTTAGTCCGTGATCTTACGAGAACTTCGCTCAGGGAAGTGTCGCCATCTTGGAACATATTTCACAACTAAAAAATGAAGACGCGTTGCACATGTCACAAGTAAATTGTCATTTCACAGGCGAGGTGAGGTTAGACATAAAATCACTTACACTGAGGCGTTTTCCAACAAATTACATTGGAGGCGTGAAATTTTGCATACTTATAGCTGAATACCTCACATCAAAGGAAAAATCATAAAATTTTGAAAAAGTCGTACATTTAACCCTTTGGGCTCCCACATGTGTATTTCAAACAATTCTTTCTATGTGAGCCTCTAATTAGGTTGGAGGCGTGAAATTTTACAAACTTATAGCTGAACACCTCACATCAAACGACAAACTATAAAATTTTGAAAAAGTCGTACATTTAACCCTTTGGGCTCCCACATGTGTATTTTAAACAACTCTTTCTAAGTGCGTCCCTAATTAGGTTGCAGGCGTGAAATTTTGCGTACTTATAGATGGACACCTGAGATCAAACAACAAATCATAAAATTTTGAAAAAGTCATACATTTAACCCTTTGGGCTCCCACATGTATATTTTAAACAATTCTTTCTATGTGAACCTCTAATTAGATTGGAGGTGTGAAATTTTGCATACTTATAGCTGAATACCTCGCATCAAAGGAAAATCATAAAATTTTGAAAAAGTCGTACATTTAACCCTTTGGGCTCCCCCATGTGTATTTCAAACAATTCTTTCTAAGTGAACCCTAATTAGGTTGGAGGAGTGAAATTTTGCATACTTATAGCTGAGTACCCCACATCAAACGACAAATCAAAAAATTTTGAAAAAGTCGTACATTTAACCCTTTGGGCTCCAACATATGTATTTTAAACAATTCTTTCTAAGTGAGCTCCTAATTAGGTTGGAGGCGTGAAATTTTGCATACTTATAGCTGAGCACCTCGCATCAAACGACAAATCATAAAAATTTCAAAAAGTTGTACATTTAACCCTTTGATCTCCAACATGTGTATTTTAAACAATTCTTTCTAATTGAGCCGCTAATTAGGTTGGAGGCGTGAAATTCTGCATACTTATAGCTGAGCATCACACATCAAACGGCAAATCATAAAATTTTGAAAAAGTCGTACATTTAAGCTTTTGGGTTCCTACATGTGTATTTTAAACAATTCTTTCTAAGTGACACTCTATTTAGGTTGGAGGCGTGAAATTTTACAAACTTATAGCTGAACACCTCACATCAAACGACAAACTATAAAATTTTGAAAAAGTCGTATATTTAACCCTTTGGGCTCCCACATGTGTATTTTAAACAATTCTTTCTAAGTGAACCCTAATTAGGTTGGAGGAGTGAAATTTTGCATACTTATAGCTGAGTACCTCACATCAAACGACAAATCATAAAATTTTGAAAAAGTCGTACATTTAACCCTTTGATCTCCAACATGTGTATTTTAAACAATTCTTTCTAAGTGAGCCGCTAATTAGGTTAGAGGCGTGAAATTCTGCATACTTATAGCTGAGCATCACACTTCAAACGGCAAATCATAAAATTTTGAAAAAGTCGTACATTTAAGCTTTTGGGTCCCTACATGTGTATTTTAAACAATTCTTTCTAAGTGACACTCTATTTAGGTTGGAGGCGTGAAATTTTGCATACTGACGCTGAACACCATCATGTGACAAATCATAAAAATTTGAAAAAGTCGTACATTTAACCCTTTGGGCTCCCACCTGCGTGTTTTAAGCAATTCTTCCTAACTGAGCCCCTTATTAAATTGGAGATTTGAAATTTTGCATGCTTATTATAGCAGAACACCTGAGGCCAGGCGACAAATTATAAAATCTTGAAAAAGTCTTACGTTTAACACTTTGAGCTACCACATATGTATTTTAAGCAATTCTTTCTAAGAGAGCCCCTAATTACGTTGGAGATATGAATTTTTGCATACGTATAGCTGAATACCTCAGACCACACGACAAATCATAAAATTTTCAAAAAGTCTTATATTATTTACTCCTCCGTGCTCTAACGTATATTTTAAGCAATTTTTCTAACCTGCGCCCTTTTCACCCGGGGAGCACTTTTCCAACTTTTGCCGACACTCCTTTGACCATTCTTTCATATTATGCACCATACCCTTACATATTTGAGTTCCACTTTTTACCGCCAGGGGCGCCTACTTATCTCGGGTGCTATGGGCCCAATCCCTTCGACTAATATATATACGGATAGTATGTAAAACGGAGTTTCGTTCGGATAGAGATTTGTTTAGAATAGAGTGCGCCCCTGGTTGCAAAATGTGGAACTAACAGATTTTTCAAAAGGATAAAGTGTTTTGAAATGAATATTAAACGAAAACCTCTGTGCGATCTGTGATCACACTTACCCACTTGTTTTTCGTGCTCTGGTAACGGTATCTTGCACTCATAGGAAAATTATAAGACTAACATCAAATTGTGTCTAAAATCGAATAAAAAATATGGACATATGTTTCTTAATTTTAACTCCCTTCTTCGCCTCAAGAGGGCGCTTTAAAGTTTTGTTTCTTCAAACCTTTAGTATACTGTTTGTCCAAAAATTATAAAATTCACAAAATAAAGTCTTTTCACTCTCCCCTATGTTCTCGTATCAATTTTATTTTTACTACCACCAGGGGACGCCGCCCAGTGAAACATTTTACTTTTAGCCTCTGGCTATTGGTATTTTTCATCTGTTTTTCATAATATTTTGTCTCATTGTTTTTCTTCATTTTAGATACTTTTCTCCAAGTTCTTGACCTATTCTGACTACTTGGGTACTCATTCTGGACCAGCTGTGGCCCATCGGTCCCCTCTTCATTTGTCTGGCTCTAATCACACGCTTCACTTGTTCTTTTACCATTTTTCTTTTTCTTCAGTTTTTTGTTATTCAATGCTTTAGTTTTTTTTATCATTCTCAACTTCCCCTAGTCCTCTCTTACATGAAGTTAACTTTCATCCTTGGTCTGCCCTACTGTCAATTTGGGGCCTAATGCCCCCTTTTTTTTGGGGGGGGGGGCGTTTCTTCTACCTTTTCCAGACCCATCATCTAATACCACGTTAGTAAGGATTGGAAAATTAAAACTATCCAAAATACCAAAAATGAAGTCCATTGAAGTTTTATTTTAGTTATAGAATTCCCTATTAGCGGATATATTTGTCTGTTTACCTTTCCATTTTTCGATAACACTCCTTTGTTTTCGATGAACGGAGAAATTCAACAGCATTAGACACACTTTAGGGATTTAGGGAACTTTCACTTGTATCAAACCTTCTGCCTTTATCGAAAAGAAGAAAATGCTAATCGATTCTAGCTAATGCGCCTAAAATAAAAAATGAGCTAGTAAACGTGTCAGAAACTAGCTACTTTGGATTTTGATACAGACTTGAAGAGTCATGTTGGAATCGCTACGCACTGGTAAACAATTTCCGTGTTAGGCAGGTTGTTTCCCTCTCAGTAGTTATATATGTCTGGTTATCCTTACGTTTTTCGATAAAGTTGTCTTGTTTTCGATAAACGAGAAATTCCACAGCTTTTGATACACTTTAGACATTTAGGGAACTTTAATTTGTATCAAACCTTTTGCCTATATCGAAAAGAAGAAAATGCTAATCGATTCTAGCTAATGCGTCTAAAATAAAAAATGAGTTTTTAAATGTGTCATAAAGTAGCTACTTTGGATTTCGATACAGACTTAAAGAGTCATGTTGGAATCGCTAGGTACTGGAAAACAGTTTCCGTGTTAGACAGGTTCCCTCTTGGCAGGTATCTTTATCTTAATATCCTTACGTTTTTCGAAAGAAACTTTTGTTTTCGATCAATGGAGAAATTCCACATAGTATTTGACATTTAGGGGAGCTTTAAACTGTATCAAACTTTTTGGAGTTATCTAAAAATAGAAAGGTTATTTGATTTATCAAATGCGCCATAGTTACGCGATTTGGACATTGCAGTTTCATAAAAAAGAAAGGGGAATTTATTCCAATGCAAAGAAAATCATTTTAAAATACTGAAATTCAAATGAGATATCTTTATAAATTTCTTCCATACGATTAGCATTAGCGAGCAGGTCTTTTCAATTGACTTAATTAACCCCTTAAGCTTAAATCAGGAGAAAATAATTGCGATAGCAGAATTATTGAGCAAGCCCTATCACTACTATGAAATTTTCGGCCAGAATAATAGCTAAGTTTTCCAACAATTGTTTTTAGTTTATCTCGTTATAATCGATTGTAAAACATCTCGATTGTAGATTCTAGGAATTAATCGATGGCTATATCGATTGTGATTTTTTACGATGACGATTTTTCTCGATTGTCGAATTTTCGAGAATCGCCCATCACTAATCTCATTCACAATGTGACATCACTGAGTGGTGGCATTTCGGTCACAGATGTGACGTGACCACAGTGACTCACAGTGACGTCACAACGACGTCACTGTAACCATGCATGCTATGAGGGGAACTTCTGAATATTTTATAAAGTTTCAGTTTTTCCAGTGGGAAAGAACTGCATAATGAGGCATTTTTTTTTAAATAGTCCTTATAAAAACTTATTTAAAAAAACACTTTGATATATATTTTTTCTGTGTTCAATCTCAATAACATAATTAAATTAAAAGACAAGGGACCACTTTGAAAATAAATTATAAGCAAAGCATAAAAATCGGCGTAATTAATCCAATATATTGGATTTTTTAAGCTCCTATATGAGGTAATTTTTTTTAATCAGGTTGAATAACATGCGTAAAAAGAAATGAAAATAATATGAGAAAAAGAAAAACACATGTGTACAAATAATACCCATTTGCGACCCATGAGAGGGCCATTTAGTTTTCTAATGGGTTTTCATTTTTGTAATAAAACTTCTAATCTAAATAAACCAATTATTAAAACACAGTTATACTCTAATGTTCGAGACGATTAATATCAACAGTGCCTACTGATTGGTAACAATGATATTTAATATTTTAGGAAGATAACATGACTTTAAAAAACTATTATTCTCTTGTTTTCACTGTTTGTATATATATCATGGAAGACGGTAGTATTTCGAGTGACGCAGCCTTAAGCCTAAAATCGTATCGTATCGTATCGTATCGTTAAAATCGTATCGTATCGTATCATAGAATTCGTAGATGGCGGAACTCATATATACAGCTAACTCGACATCAAAGAAAATGCGAAAAGCCGCCTTTTAATAACTCAGCAGATATACGTCTTATTGTTCTGAATTTTCTAGAACAGTCTTATATCTGCAGTCTAATCGTGTACTGAAATTTTTACATTTCTACGTGCAGTATATTTTGAGATCTAAATAGTCATTTTTAAAGTGAAAACGTTGGTATAATATCGAGGAAGTTCCTAATTTGAAAATCTCGAAAACGGTTCTAACGATTATTTTTAAATTGATACATAATATAAATGTGATTAAGGCGAGGTGAATAACACTTTTCTTTTTTCTGGGAAAACTCTCGTTCGTTAAATAATTCGATTTCTTTTTCTCTCGAAAACGACACGAGCGATTTTTTAAAAATCAAATAAATATGTTTCAGATGAACCAAATAACAATTTACTTGTTTCCAGCAAGACTCTTGTTCGTTTTATAATGCGCATGAAAAATCGGACTATATTTCTTCGCCATTCTATGGAAATTTCACCGAAAATGCATGACACTGTATTCATACACATGCTTTCTTTTTAACCACTTTTGGGGAGAAAAATTTTGTCTTCCCACGGCTGAGTGGTTGAGGGCCATCGTCTACTGATCTTAACATAAGCAGTTCGATACTCGCTGATGCGTGTGAAGTTTTTCTTTTTTTTTTTAAAGTCTGTTAGTTGACCATTATTCTCAGTTCCTTTGTAATTTTTTAATTGCTATTAAGTTAAATAAAATTACAATTATAATGACGCCAATTTGATGATGATTATTTCTTGGCAATTTTTCAACAATAAAAATATTACCATAAATTTTTATAAATATATTTAATTTCAATCACTTTACAAAAAATATACATTAATACAGTAAACTCTGTGTAAGGCGGAATCGATCGGGACCAAGAAAATTTTCCGCAATAGACAATATTCCGCCTTAGACAAATTTTACTCTATGTCTATGGATTCGTAGGGACTTGAAATTCTTTCCGAGTTAGACAGATTTCCGTCTTACACAGAGTCCGTCTTACAGAGAGTTTACTGTAATTATTATTTGAATATAAATCACACGATCAGAAACGTAAAAAAATAATTCATTTCAGCTCTTCTTTTTATAATATCATTTTTTATTATTATGACGGTCAATCAATATATAATCACTGACATCCATAATATTATTATTATTATAATTATTATTTTCCTTGCATAAAAACTATTGTGATGTAATAATTATTTTATAATAAATAATTTAGTTGAAATGTTTTATTTATAAATAACAATGAAGTTTTACATAATAAGCATATCAGAATTCTGGTGTCGCCATCTTTTGACGCAATTGCGTACCACATTTCAGGGTCGTACTGGCATAACTGAGAGGGCGGTGGCAAAATGGATAAAAAGGGCGCCGATTGCCTTACAAAAGGGCGCAAA
>OZ010796.1:541776350-541788850 GCA_963932465.1 Maratus speciosus | reverse complement strand
TTGTAAAGTCACATGGTGACACGTCACAAAGCAGCAGTCACAGTGACGTCTCAGTGGAGTCACATATAGTGATCATTTGAGACTCATAATGAGAAGTATGGAATTTCCTATTTTTTTGCTTCACCGTAGTGACTGTGACACTTGTGACCATATGTGACATGAATGAGATGTTATATGGACTAGCTGTGTTGTAGAGATAGTAATTACTCGAATTATATTATTTCCTTTTGAGTGTTTGCGTTCTTGAAAATTAGCATTTTGTGACTTTTCCTTAATTTTTGATAACCAGTGTGTATATATATATATATATATACACACACACACACACACACATATATATATTGTCATTTTATGAACTCTTTGAAGAGAGCAATAAGGTAATTTAGTATTATAAGATTAATTTTAAAGAAACAACAATTTCCGGTGCATTACCTATTCATTGCTGTTGAAATTGAAAGTAAAATTAAAAAGTGTACTCAATTCCACCTGAATAAAAATAAATATACAGTGCAACCTCGGTTATCCGAGCTAATTGGGACCGCTAGTACCTCGGATATCGGAAATCTCGGCTATTATAAATTGTACTTAAAAAACTCGGCGTGCTCGCGAACTTAACATCTTTAAAAAAGAAAAAACAATAGAGCATTGTTTAAAATGATAATAATAAATATATAAAGTTATGTTTCACAGCTGAACAAATTTAAAAAGGAAATCATCCACACTGTCGCCAGTCAAGTGATTTGGGGATGTAATTGTCTGATAACGCATTGCACCTGGTGATCAACAGGGCCACATAGCCACTGGAAACAAAACCAAGCTTCGTTATTGGCTCAGATAACATAAAACCTCGATTAATCGAAGCTCGGTTAATCGAGGTTCTACTGTATTTTTAAATCAACTTTATTATACTGCTTGAAAAAAATATCTACTTATTTGTTTTCATATTTTAGATGTGATGTCACAACATGTTAACCCAATCCCCAACCCATGTCACACTTTGTATAGATCGTTACTAAATTTTGAAGTGTGACTTAATTAATCGATAACTCCTGAGCCAAAGTTATCTGTTATAGTTTAGACTCTCAGTCCGGTAGTCTAACTTTATCTCATAAAGAGAGAGAGAAATAAGAGAATTTCTTTTGGAAACATGCTATGCAAAATATTGAATATATAACCAAACTAACATTAATGACACGAATGTGCTATAACGTATAATTTATCCCCAAAATTTCAGGATGCATAATTTTCTTCCAGGAAAGAATACAAAACTCAGTAGCAAATTACAATGACGACATATTTTGTACTAATATGCTGAATTATTACTAAAAAGAAATTGCATTTTCGTAAGTACGAAAAGAACCCAGATTTTGAGAGTGTCTAGAAATGTCCTTGGGTCCCATTGATTTTCTGCCATGCATTTTTTGGCGACCGCGTCTAGAATGGACCATACACATAGGGCGGAGATTGCAACGCTTGTGGGGAATTACCTATATTTGATTGGCTTTTGACTAACGCTTGTGGGGAAAACCGAGACGCTGATAAGCTATATAACGGAAAAACGCCATCATGACGTTGGATGACGTCACAAATGTTTGTCGTTCATTCTACCGCAAAAGAGAATCAGCTGCATCATTGTGTAAAAATGGATGTATATAAGCTGTGTGTATTAAATGTCCACAACCACAAATGATCAGTAATAGGGAGTTAGACATGTGTCGTGTGCATGTCTAATACCACACCACCGAAAATTTTGCTCTAATAGCGCTTTTCAACCCAGAATTGTTTCAAGCTTGCAAAAGGAAACATCTTCAATGCAGAATGAATTGCAGTGAAATCAATAACACTAGTAGATTTTTATCAGAAAAAAGAAAAGAAATTTGAACATTTCTTCATTAACCTTATTCTAGATATCTATGTTTCTCTTTAAACTGTTCTTAACATGCCACGTATTCATGTCAGAATGCATTTTAATTACAGCGTATTTACATATGCTTTGCAAATAAAAAAAATACCCTCTTTCTTCTTAATTACCTTTTAAAAGTAGTTAAAAAAGCCGTGCTTAATTACTTTTGTCGTTCCTGATCCCACACCGAGAACTTTGATCTAATAGCGCTTTTCAACCAAATCCTTAAGTAATTGGAACATCTCCCATACTTTTTTAATTTGCTGTTAAAATATTTAGGAGATCGGCCACATTCAGTTTAATGATATCTATTCTGTTTAGCGCATCGATCAGTTTTCCTTTATCAAGCGACAAAATAATCCTACAATCTTGTGATAAATGGCTGAAAACTTTTTTACTTCGCGATGAAAAAAATTTCTTCTATTAAATTTTTCTTCCGTTTTTATTTGTTCTTCCGTATCTTCGGGATCATTCGCGGATAAAATTATTCATTAGAAGCTAGCGTTTTGCAGCACTAAGATAACTGGAGACGTGATAACAGATGATTATCATGCGAAAAAAAGAGAGAAATAAAGAATCAAACTATTGCTTTTGTATAACCCAGGTTTAAGTCTTCAGTACTGATTAATATTGATTTTGTCAGTAAACGCTTTTTTGTTAGCAACTAACTGCAGGACAATTTTTTTCTTTGTAAATCTGTCAACATTTATGTCTAGTCAATCTTTTTTTCAGCGAGATATCCAATAATCCCCTCTCCTCCCACTAAAGAAAAAAGATTTTTCTCAAAATATATTTATTATTTATTACTCAAAGGAGTTTAAAAAAAATATTAATGTGTTTATGTTTACACATATATTCAATACTTGAAAAGTGCATTCGCATGCAAAGATTCTTAATCTTAAAGCCACTTTTTTTATTTTTGCATGTATTCAGTACCTTAGTAACAGGCTTGCCAAGTTCTGAAAGCCAAAAATCAGGAGACATTTTTGTCAATTAAAACTTATTAATTTTTAAATGTAAACACGTTTAGAGAAATTTTAATTTTAAGCAGGACTTGGTTATTATTGAAGATTGAGCATGGAAAAACTTGTGAAAATCAGGAGTCTCCTACAAAAATCCGGAGACTTGTCATGTCTGGGGTAACATATTTTTCGAAATATAAAGTTATTAGTCATCTAAGGCTGACGCATTTGACACACACTTGTTAACTGTGAAAGTTTTGTTAACCCCTTGAGGGGCGGTGGGATAAAATATATCCCACCTTATTTAAACAAGATTCTCACCAGAAAATTTTAACTAAATTTTATATTTTTAACTTTGGAGGAAAACCGTTGAAAAATTGCTTTTCCTTATTTAAAAATAAAATTTTTCTGTTTTTCCGGTGAGAATACAATATTTAGAGACATTTTTGATTGCCCCTCAAGGGGTTAAAGCTAGATATTGAGTTACCCCGGATATCCATTGCCCGGAGCAATCTCTATTTCCTATCAATGTATTACATACAAATTATTCAGCAATGCATAAGCCTGACATTGAATGTTAGATCACTTTCTCCTTTGCAAAAGGTATAAATATTTATTAATTGAATTAACAATAGCTAACCGGTGCTTTCCTTAATAAAATGATGGATTCAGCCTGGGAACTAGGGTATATATAAATTATTAGCTAACAACTGGCACGTTCTTCTTTTCCTTTACGTTTCAGCTAACTTTGTTTTCAAATCCATTATCAATGATTACATTCTTTTATTTGATTTTCCTTTGAAGAAGACACCTCTTTTGCACATTTGAACAGCTGTATTCGTACTACAGTACTGCGTGGGTCTTGTTATACCTGACCTGAAACCGAAAATTCCATTTCAATTCAACCCAACAAAAGAAAGAAAAAAACTATCGAACCAAAAACTGACCCGAACTCGACGAGAGATAGGAAAAAAAATCGTCAACCGGAACCATACACACTTCAACCCGAATCCGTAAAACTCGACCCAAACCCGAAATGGAAGAAATTTAATAATTTTTTTTCATACAATTATGAAAAAATTGCTTACTATATCTCTAATATCAAATATAATCTTTTATGTTCAAAAATGAACCGTATTTACTCGCATATTTTGGGCATATTTTCATCCATTTCTTTGGTGCGTAAAATAAACGGATTTTTTTTTAAGTATTTAAATTTTCATTGGAGGAAAACTTAAGAATAATTAAAACGACTCTCTTTGAGATATTTATGACATTTTAATAAACAATTAATATTAAAAAATAAGATGCTTCAAAATAATTTGTTCCAAAATAGTTTCAACGTTTCTGATGATACAGTGTAATCATTTTTTCGAATTTTCTGAAGATATTTCATAAATTCCTCTTCTATTTCGGTGAATTTTCCGAATCTGAGACCACGGAAAGTTCTTAAACTCTTCGCTACCGAAGCTAAAATCTACAAATACTCATTCATGGGTTTTTCACAAACAAAATGACATCATAGATGGTAGAAAAAAGAAAATTTCTCAAACATACTTTAGGGGACTAGTAATTTAGGTTGACAAACATGGATCTAAAATTACAAATCCCCTAAAAATATCAATTTAGTGATCACTAACCTAAATTCACACAATCACAAAGCTAAGGACTTTAAACAAGTGAATACTATACAAATCATCAAACATTTTTATTGTAAAGGATTTAAATTAAATACTTATGAAAACTTCTCACTTTCTTGGCCACACTGTCTTGAAGACATTTTGCAAACTCCGATGAAAAAAACTTATTTATGAGGAAATCAGCATAGATGTTGTCATTTATTGATTTGCATTTAAAGCAAAAATCATTCAACTATTAAGAAGTGAAGTCAAAATCTAAAAAACATCAAACAGTTTAGTTTTTATGATAAAAAAATAGAGGTCCACATATGTGGACCCAGGTGGCGAAGGGGTTATGCTTATATTTGCTCTGCTAAGTAAGTTCACTTTTTCGCGAGTATCTAACAAGGGGTTCATTAACGCCAAATTCTCTTGAGGTGGCTGTTTGGCTGTATTTTTCCGTGCGGTAAAATTGTTCTTAAAAAAAAAAAAAAAAAAAAAATAGGCCATTAGAATTTCACCGCACGAACAATCTAATTAAAGAAATTGTCAGCCTGATTAATTTTAGACAGGAAGCACTATCGAGTTGGACGTAAAATCACCCGCAATTTTGAAGCAAAGGAAAAAAAAAAAAATTACAGAAAACAAAAAAGCTAATATGCCCCCCTATCAACCCTTTGATACACAGAACGACACTAAAAGATGACTTTAGAACCGATTATGAAATCAAAATTGCTAGAATATATGTATTTAGTACAATATGCAGTGGTCGATCCAGGAAAAATTTCGGGCCTATTTTGAGCCCCTTCACAAAATTCCTCTTAATAAAATAGGCCCCTTCACAAAAATTTCATTTCATAAAAATATACTCTTAATTAATTATTTTTGTTTTATTAGACTTTAAAATGTGTAATTTGCATACAAAGCAAGTTCACCAGAAAGAAAAACTTTAGCAGAATGACTTAAAAGAAGTTATTAATATTAAATGTTTGATTCGAATAAGAGTAACTGGATTTCATTTTTCATTACAAAATGTTATTTTTCACAAAAATACTATAATAAATTTCACAAAAATTACTTTTGCTTTTCACAAAAATGGACCCCAAGAAAAAGAATCCTACATCGACCCTTGATATGAAATCCCAGAGTTTCCCCCAGGTTTAAAAAAGGGCAGGGTGCTTCGTGTAGGAAAAGGGCACTTTTAGATTCTGAAGGGGATCTTTTGGATTCTTAAGGGCATTTTTTTTTAATTTTAAAGGCATTCTTTAGATTTTTAAAACTACTTTTAATATTTAATAGACAGGACGCTATTTTAAAGACATCAATGAGTCAATTTTTAGTATGCAAGTAATTTTTTTTAATAAACAAAGGAGTAAAGGCACTTTTTTGAGCTGAGGGCAACAAGGGTGCTAATGTTTTTCATCAGGGGCAAGAGGGGTGCTATTTTGTAAACCTAAGGGCAGGCAGGGTGCAGCACGCTCCTGAAACTGCCTAGGGGAAACTATGAAATACTGTTTTATTATTTCGGATTATGCCAAAAATTCTTCATCTGGGAATATACATTATCTTTTAATTCTTTTCTTTTTCTTTTTTTTCAGATATTTTCAACGAAATTAATAGGTGCGAAAATTATGTAAATCTTTTTATATTTGAAAAAAATATTCTAGACTTTTAAGAAATATCGGTTCAGCCCGAACCCGATCCGCAATAGTCAAAACCCAACTGAAAACCGAAAAAGTTAGTCAACTTATCCCGAACCCGATGTGCAACGAAAGCGTCAACCCGAACCGACCTTCGGTTGTCCAATATCCCTTTTCCCGAACAACAAGGACCCAAGGATACAAAAAAATGCTGTCTGATTGTACCTGTAACCTGTAACTGTACTTTTCTTTACACCGATTTTCATGTCCTGCGTGCAATAGAATATACATAATGCAGTAGACTCCCTAAAATCTGAAATCCTAAAATCCGCACATCATCACAGATGTAAACAATGAAACTTTCAGTTCAGATGCAAGAATAAAATTACAAAACTTTTTAATTTTATATCATTCCATGTGTATTTTAATATGCGATTCTAGTAAATATGACTGAACAAATGGTTTTTCCTGAAGGAAGTATAAATTTATTTCTGAAAAAACCCAAGATATTGCTTATATCACTGGTAATAGCAATCTTTTTACCAAATATATTTATGTATTAATCAAGCTTTTTTTAGTTATTATTAAGACTGGCTAAACCTGAAATAAAACTTCCTTACTTTATGATTTTTATGTGAATTAATAGGTTACCTGTATGAGGAAAGTTTCATTGAATAATTCAAGGAAAATGTATCTCATCCTTATTATGCATATTTAATTATACATTATTAATCATTTACTTGACCTTTACTTTTAATAATTTAATCATTTTTTAAATTATCTTACTTTTTATTATTTTATATTATTACTTTACTTAATTATTTTTAATATTTACTATATTGCAAGCATTCGTTATAATTTCGATTGCATTATTACATTCAAATCACTGTTTAAAAAATGTAAACAAAGCAATGGCCAGAAATCTGCAAAATTCTTAAATCGCACAACCTCTGGTCCCAAGCTGTGCGGATTTGAGGGAGTCTACGTATTGCTGAATTTAATTATACAAGAAATTCGTAAAAATACAGTTAATAATTCAAGATATATTTTATTTTTATTAACAAATAAGTAAATTATATCAGCTACATCTAATGTAAATTAAAACTCCTAAAACGAATACGAGGATTAATGTTATTTCGTTATTGCTGTTCCAAGAACAAATTAAGACCATATTTCCTATTTAATCGCAATTTTAATAATTCCAATATGAAACAATTATCAGTCTGCATCTGGCGTTTTTCATAAATGTTTATTTTAATAACTGCATTTACAGTCTTGTATATATTTATAAGATGAGTGTTCATTTTTTAAATCATATGCCTTTCTAAATATGGCATTTTGAAAATGAATGTTTATTTATCGCATATATGTTACGAAATGAGATGAAATCTTTCATTTAGTAATTTTTAGGCAATGTGCTTATTTTTCTTAGCAGTTAGTACTCCATATGGTTTATATTAGGAAAATTTTATTTTCAGCGCAGTTAGAAATTTCCTTATGGTTGTATTTCAAGAAAGTACTTATTTGAGCAGATTTATATTTATTTACTTGTTTTTACATTTCATGTTAAACATCAGTTTCACTCTCGTTAATTCTCTAAAGCAATGTTACGTACAGTATTGCAGAGAATTTACCAGAAAATAAAATACTTAATGTATTACCTATGGCAACAAGAAAAATTTCTAATATTTTCCTAAGATTTAACGATATTGAATTTTTTTCTTAATAAAAATGTCGAAAACCAACATCAAGGAACATAGAAAGAAGATGGGTAGAAAAGCATTGATTTTTGACTCCCGTTAGGGTTAATTTTTAGATCACAGGCTATCAAAGCCTGAGCAATAATGTGCCGTAGGTTCTGTATGTACGCACGTATGCATGTATGTAAAACGATAACTCTTAATAGAAGTATCCGATTTGTTTCAAATTTGATATACACTTTCATTCCGATAAGGCGCTTCCCTGATTAGTTTTGGGGGTTCATTGGTTAAGTATAAAGGAGGGAAAGGGGGGGGCGTCTAATCTACCCCGCTTAATTTAGATAAATGGGTTTTTCATGCAGAATTATCCGATTTGCTTCAAACTTGGCATACCGGTTCATTCTGAAAAGGTGCTTCCCTGATTAGATTTCGAGGTTCATTGGTTAAGTATAAAGGGGGGGAAACTGGGTCTAATACCCCCTTAATCTATTTTTCCAGGAGCATTATTCTTTGAAATATGAGTATAACATACAATTAGTGTGAATAATCTGTGAATGAGCTCAATGCCATCAGCCTAATTGGACACTTTTCTTTTTATTCTTTCTTTCCTTAGATCCTTTTTTCTTTCTAACATGTTTTGATTTTTCAATGTAATTTAGGATATATATATTTACTGCTTCTTTGATTGATTTTTGTTTAAAAATTGTTTAAATGTGTTATACTAGAAAATCTTCAGATAAGGGCCCTCAACGTCAATTTTGCAGGACATTTTAATTTGCATCTCACTTTACGCAATATCAGACATTATCCTGAAATTCACAATTTAATAATGTTAGATTACCTTTATATTTTTAAGCATATAAAAATTTCCAAAGATTCAAAGGGGCCACTTTTGACATATTTTTTAATTCATTTTTGCTCGGAAACACATGAAAGTAGCAGATGTTCCTATTTAGAAACAATCTAATCGAAAGACTTTTCCATTTTGAGGTAAACGCAAAATATTTTTCATAAAATACTGTGAAAGTTAGCGTTTTGAACCAAATTCCCAGGAGTCACGACGCGAGAAAGAAAAACCGGTCGCTACGTGACAGAAATCGCTTATAGCTCGACAAGTAATTTATTTATCAAAAAAATGGAAAACTCACTTCTATTCCAAATTGTTTCACTAGTGACGTCTGTTAATTTTGGACCTTTAAATTTAAAAATGAGTCGAAAATCTGTCAGAAATTTCGCGTTTGCTGAGCGTGGATTTTGAAAGAGGATTCCATGCAATTATGCTCTTCAACTACCTTCTGTTAGAATTCTTCAGAATAAAAATATACATCTCTTAGAAATGTAAAAATGTCAACGTTAAAAGCACCAATAATTTTAACTTTTAAGCATACCGGTTTCGGTAGCATATAGCGTACCGTCCTCAGTGCTAAGGATGGCGGAAATTTGTTCACATATATAGGAGAGATGGGGATGCAAGTTAAAGGTTCATTGACCAAAAATTTTAAATTATTGGGTACTTTTAACGTTGTTATTTTTATATTTCTATTATTGCGCCAAGCTCCATGTTAATAATTATACATCTCTTATCTGACAAAATTTTAAGCTAATCGGAGTTTCGAATAATTTAAGACTTCATTGGGAAATTTTAAAATTGATAACTTAGCATTTAAATTAATTATCTAAATGCGCCATTTTCTTTTCAATGAATAGTAAAATTTGAAAATCACCTGAATTTCCATAGAAAAACGTGACGTAAATGTAAATGTTCTGTATTTTCAAACGAAATTAAATAAATTTAACCAAAATCTGTACAACTAATTTCGGATACCTCACCAACATACCTATCTACTTGTAATTACAAACTAATCGGATGCTATTTGCGGCAGTTATCGCGAGACATACATACATACAGACAAACACACACACACAAAAAAAACCTTTTCGGGTCCCCATCGTAAGCCTCAACTAACGTTTGGACAACAAGATCAGAAACATAGGTTTATTTAACGAATTTTAATGCATTTCAATTATATCTTTTCTTTCCGATATGAAGCGCTCATAACACCATCGTAGTTTTTACATATGTTTGTTTTTGATTTGGCATAACACATTTAATCAATCTTCGAACAAATATCAATCATAGAGGCAGTAAAAATAAATCATAAATTATATTAAAACAATCGAAACATCTTAGATAGGTCAAAGAAAAACGTTTTTGATCAATCTGGAGGACAAACATTAATGCTTATCCTCCTATCTCTCCTTTTTTATATTTTAGCTACTGACTAGAGTGCCTTATAACAAGGCCCGATTGAGGGTCCCGGGGCAAGACTCATTCTGGAAGGCCCTTTTATCAATCTACAGAATTTTTTTATGAATAACATGGAAGTGGCTAGTACTAAGCTTCATACATATTGTATGTATGCATAAATTTTGCACCCATTACTTCTCACATAACTGGGTATCGCAAAAAGATGGTCACAACTTTAAGAAACAATACTAGTAGGAAAAAGTTATACATTGGTTGACACAAGTATTTCTTTGCAAACTTTTATTTTGCTTATCTACGAACATTATAAGATGTCTAAAAGAAAATGCCCCAAAGAGGTCATAAGTAATGGTTTTAATTTGCCACGTTACCGTGAAAACGTTAATGCAGAATTTCTTTTAATAACAGCAGAATACTAAGTTGTTACAATAAAATTTTAATCATTAGTTTTCTAATAATATAGTTTGTTTTTTGCATGGGTGGAGGGGGTACTGGAAGCAGAGAGGGAAAGGGGGGCCGCACTCCCTTCCAAAATATTTGAAAATATATGAATTTTTGTCACTTTTGGCACATTTTAATTAAAATCTTGATACTCTCATGGGTGGAGCCGTAAAAAGGGGGTACAGGGGCAGGTGCCCCGCATACCCCTGCATTAGGCCCCGCTTATAGAAAAAGCTAGGTGCTGAAATTTATCACTTATTCAACGTAAGCGTTTTGAATCAATGATCGCAAATACATTTATGATTACACTGGGGAACAATTTTTAACACAATTTCTGTTGACTTCGATTTTTCAGCTGTTTTTAAGTCAAAAAAGCATGCTGATTTTAAAACTGCAATTACTTTTCTTCTATCACGTCAAGTTTTTTTTTTTTTTTTTTTTTTTTTTTTTTTTTCTACAGCTTATAATACTATGACCTCTCTACGCTGAATCGGGCGTGAGCCATAGGAAGAAAAAAGCTTCAGAACTCTTAGCATGAAGACTGCACAAGAAACATTTGCTTGAAAAGATAGCTAAGGTATCTTTCTTTCAATCAAGAGAAAGTAATTCACTTCTTCAATACTTTCGAAGTGATGGTGGATTTGTTTATTGCCATAACGTACATGGTTTAATGCAGGAGAATTCCATCCAATACCGCAAGTGGATGGCGACTATTCATGGATAACTCAAAGAGGAGCTTGAAGTGCGTGCTCCTTCGCAATGGAAATTTATTTGGAGCAGTCCCAATAGGGCGCAAAGAATATGAGGACATAAAGAGAGGCACTGATTTATTGCAAAATCACATGCAGGAATTGATCATCTGCGTTTACCTTAAAATGGTCTGCGTCCTTCTTGGCCAGCAAGAGGATATACCATGAATCCCTCTTTTTGTGTATATGGGACAGCAGAGCTCCTGAGAAGCATTGGTTCCAGTCGAATTGGCCTCCAAGATCTTACCTCAAACCTGGTGATTCAGACATTTTGCATCAGCCCCTTCTGAACAGAAAAAACACCATATTTCCTCCTCTGCATGTAAAACTAGGTCTAATGAAGCAGTTCGTGAAAGCTTTGTCAACTGAAGGTGGCTGTTTCAAGTATCTCATTTCGAAATTTCCAAATTTGTCTTTTGAAAATATAAAGGCAGGTGTATTTGACGGTCTACAGATTCGGCAGCTCATTAGAAATGAACATTTCATCGAAACAATACCATGAATCCCTGTTTTTGTGTATATGGGACAGCAGAGCTCCTGAGAAGCATTGGTTCCAGTCAAATTGGCCTCCAAGATCTTACCTCAAACCTGGTGATTCAAACATTTTGCATCAGCCCCTTCTGAACAGAAAGAACACCATATTTCCTCCTCTGCATGTAAAACTAGGTCTAATGAAGCAGTTCGTGAAAGCTTTGTCAACTGAAGGTGGCTGTTTCAAGTATCTCATTTCGAAATTTCCAAATTTGTCTTTTGAAAATATAAAGGCAGGTGTATTTGACGGTCTACAGATTCGGCAGCTCATTAGAGATGAACATTTCATCGAAACAATGACAGAACTCTAAAAGAATGCTTTGCTGGCATTCAAAAAACTTGTCAAAGACATTCTTGGAAATACGCGTGTACAAAATTACACCGAAATTGTCCAGCAACATTTAGAGAGCTTCAAAAAACCTTGGTTGCAATATGAGCATCAAACTTCATTTTCTGTATAGCCATCTTGATATTTTACCGAAAAATCTTGGTGCCGTCAGTGACGAGCAGGGTGAGCAATTCCGCCAAGATTTGAAGCTCATGGATGCACGCACGGTATGATGCGATAAGCATATGATGGCTGACTTTTGTTGGAGAATCAAGAGAGATTGTCCACAAATTGAACACTCAAGGAAAAGCTACAAGCGAAAATTTGTAACATAATATGTACTTTTTTCGTTTTGTAAAAA